>CAUYSK010122918.1:0-43529 GCA_963575035.1 Avahi laniger | reverse complement strand
AAGGCTTGGTCAATGGGGTATGAACAAAAGTGGTTCATGCTGCAAAAGGAAGGGGCTTATTACCTCCCTTCTTTCCTTCCCTGGATGGAATGTGAGCAGACAACGGCTAGTGGAGTAAAAAGACAGAAGGAGCCCAGACCTTGGCATCAGGGGTCATATGAGACAGAAATAATTTTTTATAATGTAAACTACTGTTGTCTTATTTTGAGACCCTGTCCCAGTAGCCAAACAAATATCTCAACTAATCCACAATCTAATACCACATTTTACTGATTCTAAAATGCACATTTTTCATATTTTAACACCTCTAAAATTGGGGTGCATCATGCCATTGGTACTATCTTAAAATCACCGTTGGCCCTTTGGCTTTTTAAAAAAAATTTTAGAGACAGGGTCTCTCCATGTTATCCAGGCTAGAGTGCAGTGGCTGTTCACTGTTGTGATCATAGCTCACTGCAGCCTCCAACTCCTGGGCTCAAGAGATCCTCTCACCTCAGCCTCTCAAGTAGCTGAGACTACCGGTATGTGCCACCAGGCCCAGCTTTGGCCATTTTTTAACATTATAGCATCTACTAAGGATAGTGTCTTAGAGTCTATGAAATACAATGCTATGCAGTGGTTAAAATAAAATAACCTGGCTAGTCATGTAATTAAAAACATAGAAGTTTGTGTTTTTTCTTTCAAAGGATATTCACAAAAGCCAAAGGAAAGAATGGGGAAACAGTAGTCTGAAAAGTCCCCACCCCTCATCCATACGAGAGGTCACACATACAGCTTGGAGTTCCTATAACTCCTGCTGACTTCTCTGATCTCCTCTTATCAAGCTGTCACTGGGTCTGCCTCCTCTCCCCAACCTGGAATTGGAAGTCTTTGAGAGTGAGGAGCAGGGCTAGTATTCTCCGGGTCCCTGAGACCCCAGGGAAAGGTGAAGAAGACAGAGGAAGAAGAGAACATGGAGAGACACGGAACTTGAGAAGGGAATAAAAGGATGAAAATGATTCAGAAAAGACCCTCGGAGGTCTTTTCTAGGGGGAGGGGTGGGTAGTGAAACCATGCCAGAGTTAAAGAAACCAGCAACTAACGAATTCTTGAGCTTACAGGATGGCATATAAGAAAAGAAACAACTTGTTGAAACTGCTGGAACTCCCTCTGCTTGTAAAATAACAAAACTGGCTGAAATCTGTTGGAACCAATATGGCCAACTGGCATCAACACAGAATGAACTTGCTGACATCACAGCCAAATTTCCTACTAACTCTGCCGAAATTTGCACATGCAACCCTTGATGCGACATGAAGAGATAACTGTGCATGCCTAAGGACTCTCCAGATCTGCCCTTTCCTTCCACCAATCATCTACTAATCGCAGAATCCACCCCCTAAACCTTTTCTAATTAAAGTACTGCCTTAAAGCCAGCACTGGGAGACAGATCTGAGCTGGACTCCTGTCTCCTTGTTGGTCAACTTGCAATAAAGCTTTTCTTTTCTCAAAAACCGGTGCCACAGCATTGGCTTCTAGCACATCAGGCAGCAAGCCCCTTTTGCTCAGTAACAGCAGGAAGAGGGAATTATAAATTCAGATGTAGGCCCTTCAGAAAATGTTATAGTTCACTGACAGGACAGCCTTGCTAATAAATTATCTGTCAGAGAAAAATAAGCTAACAGAAATAAAAAAGAGTAAACTCATAGCAACATAATTTGCCCCTTTGAAGGGACAGACACAGCACAACAGCCCCTTGTCTAATTAATCACCTCAGGCTTAATTTGCTGTCTTTTAAGTTAACCAGCTGTGTGGCTTAACTTGTTCTCTTTAAGAGTTTGTTTTAACAGCCTTGAAGAGCCCTGAGCAGGCAGCAGGGGTACGAACCTCCCCCTGCCCCAGCTGTCAGCAGGCCACATTCCAAGGAGACTGATAAGCCAGCTTCAGAGAAGAGAGAGGAGAGAGAGAGAGAGGAAAAACAGACATAGCCGCTTCACAACCATTTTTGCTATCAGTTGGCAGCAATCACTTTTTTCATGCTCCTTGGCCACATAAAAACCCCAAACCCGCTATTCTTGTGGCTGGCACTTCTCCTTTCTCTTGTGCTGCGTCCTTCCCTTCCTTGAGAAGTAACATAAAGTTTCTTTCTTTAAAACAATTCTAATCTTTGTGTCGAGAATTCTTTCTCATCCTACATTGCAAGTTCCCACCCTAACATTCATCCTAGAAATGCTGTTGACCCAGGCCTGACTCAGCCCTGACTCAGCCCTGCCTAGCCCTGACCCTAGCCTGGCCCCTCTCTGACCTGCTGTCTCCAACCTGACCCCTCCCTTATACCATCCCACCCCATCCTGACCCAGCCCCCATCCCCATGTCACTCACATAAGGTGGAGTCTGAGGCCATGGTCAAGGTCCCAATCTCCTGGAACCCCTCCAACTGTCACGGAACCTCCTCCCAACCTCAACTGAAAGCCAGACTGAATCCCTGAGCCCTGCCTATGGATGGCAGGAGAGACCAAGAAACACAGAAGAAGGGGCAGAGAGATCCAAATGCCAGGGGACATATCTGAACTCCAGAGAGAAACCAACAGGCTTCCAAGTGGCCACTGAAGTGTCTGCAAGGAGGGGCTGAGGTGGTTGGTAAGCTGTTGAATGCATCTGGGGACTGGCCCTGCCCTGCATCTCCACATGGCTCAGAGGCCTCGATCTGACCTACAGAGCACCCAGTCAGGTTTCCTGCCAGCAACAACCAACAACACCCAAGCCAAGACTCAAGACCCTCCACCAATTACCTACAGCCCCCAAGTCAATACCCAAAACCCTCCACCATCTATCAGCAGTCACCAGGTCAGTATCCAAGAACCTCTGCCAACTGTCAAAAGTCGCTCAGACAGTATCCAAGACCCCTTGCCAATTATCCACAGTCGCCGGGTCAGTATCCAAGACCCTCTATCAGCTATCAGCAGTTGCCAGGTTAAGTATCCAAGACCTTCCACCAGCTGTCAGCAGTCGCCGGGTCAGTATCCAAGACCCCTTGCCAATTATCCACAGTCGCCGGGTCAGTATCCAAGACCCTCCATCAGCTATCAGTAGTCACCAGGTCAGTATCCAAGACCCTTCACCAGCTATCAGCAGTTGCTGGGTCAGTATCCAAGACCCTTCACCAGCTATTAGCAGTCACTGGATCAGTATCCAAGACCCCTTGCCAATTATCTACAGTCGCAGGGACAGCAGTATCCAAGACCCTCCACTAGCTGTCAGCAGTTGTCAGGTCAGTATCCAAGACACACCATCCATTACCTACAGTCACTGTTTCAGTACCCAAGATGCTCAACCAATTTTCCAAACTCACCACAACAGTATCCAAAGTTCTCACTCCTTGCCCAATGTCAAATGAAAATCCTGTCCCACCACCAGCTCTGTAATTTTGTTCCAGCTACTTCCTCTTCCCAAGCCACAGTTTTCTCATCTGTAAGATTGGGACAAAATTTCCTACTGTGTGGAGATGTAGAGCGGACTGAATGAGAAAATGTCAGTACTTGACGGTAGCTATTCGATTTTGCACAAGCCCTCCTCATGATAACCTTCCACTCCCACCCAAATAACTCAAAATTGAAATTCCAATTAGAATAGTTTAGTTTTCCATTTGCATGCCCAATCATACTTTAAAATGGGGAATTTTAATCCGGAAATGAGGGAGACTGCGTTCCTGTCCCTTGTAGTAACTGATCACAACTTTTACTTGCATCAGGAAAACATTCTTGGAGAGTGATAGTAAGGGCAAGAATATAGAACACTCAGCTTCCTATTTTCTTGTTAGTAATTAGCACTTATCCAGTTTATCTAATAGCTCTTCCTAATTGTTTAAAGTACCAAGTGTAGAAAACACATTGGTTTTAAGCCATCTATAAAAGGACATTTTTCTATAAGAAAATCATTTCTGTCCATTCCCCCTACCTTTTAATTAAGCATAAAACATCTACATTATTTTTCAATAGCAGAAGGCAAAATTTCCCAGTACTAGACTATCTGGGGGAAAAATGAAGTCTTTTCTCATTCACAAATTATCTTTAATTCATGTCATTTCAAATATCCATAAGGACCATGTTCTTTTTTCCTTGCTTCAGAAGCCCAAAATTAAAGACCAATATAATGATAATGATCGTCCCAATCCTTGAGAGCTTACTATGTGCAAGGAAATGTACCTGGCA
Source organism: Avahi laniger (assembly GCA_963575035.1). Lineage (NCBI taxonomy): Eukaryota > Metazoa > Chordata > Mammalia > Primates > Indriidae > Avahi > Avahi laniger. The sequence goes on along the minus strand of CAUYSK010122918.1, from coordinate 39,339 downwards.
CATAGTGAATAACTCCTCCTGACAGCCCTAGGAGATGGGTCCTATAATCATGCTCACTCTACGTGAGGGGACTGAGGCTCAGTGAGATGGAGTGGCTGCCCTAAGGTGACAGGCAGAGGTAGGAAAGAGCTCTGTTCTGTTGGACTCAAAGCCTGTGGTTTTAAACACTATTATTGTCTGGTTAAAGAACATGGCTTGGCTGGGCACGGTGGCTCATGTCTGTAATCCTAGCACTCTGGGAGGCCGAGGCGGGTGGATTGTTTGAGCTCAGGAGTTCGAGACCAGCCTGAGCAAGAGCAAGACCCCATCTCTACTAAAAATAGAAAGAAATTGGCCAGACAACTAAAAATATATAGAGAGAAAAAAATAGTCAGGCATGGTGGCACATGCCTGTAGTCCCAGCTACTCAAGAGGCTGAGGCAGGAGGATCGCTTGAGCCTAGGAGTTTGAGGTTGCTGTGAGCTAGGCTGATGCCACAGCACTCTAGCCCACGCAACAAAGTGAGACTCTGTCTCAAAAAAAAAAAAAAAAAAGAACATGGCTTGCACTTCCAATGTCCTCTAGCATGACATTGTCAGGAGTCCACCTTCCTGCTTGTGAGCAGAGGTACAGGGTCTGGAAGGTTAAATAAAATGGGGGAAAATGAGCAAGAGCTGGGCAGCTGCACAACTATGAGCAAGGGTCCTCACATGCCTGATTCCTGGTCTCCTAACACCTGTGTTCATGCAGGGACCAGCATCATATTGGGCATCCTGTTCTACCTGCTGCAGGCCCACCAGTACCTGCAGGAAGGCATGACGTACCAGCTGGGGCTCAGCTTCTACCTGGCATGGACTGGTGCCTTCCTCTTCCTGATGACTTGTCTGGGCTGAGGTAGGGTTGGGTTTGGGCATGGGTTCAGGGATGCAGATAGGTATTGTTTGGGATGGGGATGGGGTTGGGGATAGGGCTAGGGAGGATGTGGCTGAGGTGGGAGAGACAGGGTTGGGGATGCACATGGGGCTGGATGTGTGGATGGGGTTGGGTTAGAGTTTAGAAATGGGTGGGAGTTGAGTGTGGGTTTAGGGATGGGTTTGTGAGTAGCTGAGGAGATGGGATGGAATTGGGGATGGGTTTAAGAATAGGTTTGGGGTTGAGGCTGGGTTTGGGAACGGGGTTGGACACAGTATAGGGCATGCAGTTGGACTTGGAGACAGGACTGGGATCAGGGTTGGGCTGATGAACCTTGTGTCTCATCCCCTGTCCTCTTCCTCTCCCCAGGTTTCTTGTCCTATCTGAATTACCTGAATTTCTGGTCCATCCTAGCAATAGAGGCCATCTGGACTTAGAACACTGGAAATGACCCCACTGCTGGCCTGCTCCCACGGCTCTTTGTCAGGCACCGGACAATCCCGCTCTGTAGCCCCCACGTCCACCAACACTGTTGTCCTTTTTCAGTCCCTTCTGACTCCTCTCAATCCAGATTAATAATCTTTACTATTAAATCTGTATTTTCTGCACCAAATATTCTTTAATTTAGCTCAGTACCTTGAAAGTATTCTGTGGAACTACCATCCTTCTCTAGGGCCACCCTTGGGCTATCCCGGGTAGAAGGCAAGGAAAGGGAAGCGACTCAGAGGTAAGGGACTTGAGTCACAAGGTCAGCAAAAAGACTGGGCCAATGGTCTCGGGCAGGCAGACAGTGCCAGACGGAACAGAGGCCAGATCTCTAGGGATCTCAGTAGGCCACAGTGAGAATTTTGCTTTTCTCCTGTAGTGAGAAAGCAGACTGTGACAGAAATGGCTCATATTTCCTTAAGCAAGGAAGTTAGGTCTCTTCTTTTTCCATCAGACCACGAGTTTAATGGAAGGAGTCTCCTCACTACAAGGAAGAAAACCCAGTTGACCAAGGGGACAGGCTAAACAAAGTGTGTTCTAGTCACATAAAGGAATCCTTTGCCTCTGTCATTGTTTAATGAATGAGATAATTCTGTATGTACTGCTGTGGGGAGACTACTTACAGGACAAATAACAGTGAAAAAAGCATCTTTTTATATACGTGTGTGTACATGAAGTAAAAAGTCCACGCCAAATCGTTGACAGTGGCAATCCCGGGTGAAGGGGTATTGGAGTAGTTTCATATTTCTATCTTCAAAAAAATTTTTTACACTCATGTCAGTTGAAAGATGCTCCTCGGATCTCCAACCCTACCAAGAATCCGGGCCCCCAGGCCTTAGACCATCGAAACTGGGGGTGAGCCCCAAACCCCGACCTCCCTCAGCCCCAAGTGTCCCGGCGCCCAACGCCCTCTTCTCCCAAACGCAGGAATCCTGACCCTCCCTCGCTTCTCCGCCATCTGACCCAGGAGTCCAGGCCCCCACTTCCTGCACCCTCAGACCCCAGGATCCCGACTTCCGGACCTGCTCCAGGCCGGTCTCTCACCAGGCAGGCTCGGCGCCTCATGGGCGCTTTCCCAGAATGGCTGCCTGTCAATCTCCGGACCGGCCCCGCCTCCCGCTCTGGGGCTGGGACTTACCTTGGGTGGGGCCTTTCAGCGTCCACCCCGCCTCTGCAGCCACAGCTCGCGCCACTGTGGCGCTGGCAATTCCAGTCGTTTCTCTTTCTGGCCCCGCCCGCCCTCGAGGGCTTTTCTCGTCACTGCCCATCTTTGGTGCTGTCCTCAGAATTGCCTGACGCGGGTGACCTGACATTTTTTTTTTCCCCTTGCGTGTCCTTGTTCTTTTTTGTCAGCCTCCAGAGACAATGTGTTTTCGTCTATTCTGGAAGATTCTAGCGGAAACAAGTATCATTCCTTTCTGCAAGCATCAAAGCTGGGTTTCTCAAACAGGCAGCGTCCTGGACGCCTCGGGTGCAGCCCGTCCTGGCGCCGCGGGCGGGCCTTGCGAGCGGCGCGCTCTATAAAATGGGGCGTGAGCCAAGGCGCGCACGCTTTGGAGCGGGTGAGGGTCTGCTTGCGTTTTTCTCTGTGTGGTTTTTGTTTTGTTTTGTTTTTTTCTGTCTCTGTGGCGGGGCTTTGGGATGAGGGACACGCGTGCTGCGAGGGTTCCGGGGAGAAGGGAGCAGGCACGCCGTCTCGTGGACCGGGCCTTCGTCGGCACCCGGCGAGCGCGCTTCTGGGCGAGCCAAGGGGTTCCCTGCGGAGATGGTGGTGGCATTTTTGGGGTACTCGGTGGGTGGCGATTCCTGCCTCTGGATCGAGCGGGGGATTGGAGGTGCCGGCGGCGGGCCCTTAGTCTAAACGGTGGGCCGGGCTGCGCCATTTCTGCTGCCCGCGTCGCTGGTCTCCGCCATCTTGATCTCTTGGCGCGGGGCGTGTGTGGGGGCGGTGGTGACAGTGAGTTCTTTCTGAGGTTCTCTGCAGGTGTGCTAGCTACAGGTGTTTTCCGTAGGAAGTCAATCGGATTTTCTCAATTCTGGGCGGTTGGCATTTTTGTGCAAGCCAGAACAAGGACCGTGGGGGATGGAAGAGGAGGGGATGTTGCGTTTCTGTAGGGGCAGAGCCAGACTGTCGAATTACCAAAGAAGTGGGAGTGAGGTTTACAGGTGAATTACCAGGTAGTAGCGGACTTGGGAGAAAGCAAAAGGAGGCCTTCGTTCCCGTGCAGGAATCATTCTCACGGTTCGCTTCAACTCTCAAAGGATTTTGCTAACGTTAGGTTTGGGCTTAAGTCCTTAAGGTCACTTTGAATGTCGATTTCCTGACTCCTGAGCGACGCCACGCCCCTGCCAGGGAGGCCCAGCCTGGAGGCAGGTAGCTGAGTTTCTTTCACGACACAGCAAAGATCCCCCACGGTTGAATTTCCTCCTTTAGGCAACCACTTAGACTTTATCCTAACTCCAGGCAGTACCTAGATTATAGACTACCGGACTGAGGACGTTCCGCACTTACGAACGGGCTTCCAAGGCTCCTCAACACTTAAATGATTAAATTAATAATTGGGGAAACTAAGTTTCTTCCACGCATGTGAACAAACCTCTATGGTAAAAGCAGTTTGTTGGCACGGTGTCCTTACGCTGGCGGCTAGTCTTTGTGGTTCGTTATACACCACGTCATTTCTGGGTTTTTTTTTTTTATTCGATTTTCAGTCTGTTTACTCTTATGACCATGCCTCCAAAGCAAAAGTCCACTGCAAGTCTAGGTGAGCCTGCAGCAAAGAGAAAGGTGATTACAGGGGAAACGAAGGTGGACGTAACAAAGCGTTTGGAGAAATGCCAGATGCCGTCAGTCACTGGGAACGCGCTAGGTTTCAGTTGCTCCACTATCGGAACGGTTACTGATATAAAGGATAAAGTGAGAATAATGGAACAAGTGAAAGGTGGTGCTCTAGTGAAAGTATCAATTACTACTAAGCAGCATAGTGGATTAATTATTGAAATGGAAAGGTTATTGATTTGGTTAGGAGATCAAAAAATAAATGTAACATTCCTATTAGCTGCAGGGAAAGGCCCCAAGCATTTTCAATGATTTAAAATCTGTGTGTATAGAAAGCAAAGGCAGCGTGATGAAGGATTTGTTGGAAGGAAAGGTTGGTTTAATTGTTTTAAAAATAGGGCAATAAAAATTGTCTATTTTTTGTAATGATGGGATCTCACTCTTGCTCAGGTTGGTCTGGAACTCCTGACTTCAAGCCATCCTCTTGCCTCTGCCTCCCTGGAGACTGATTCCCTTCCCTTCCCTTTCCTTTTCCTTTCCTTTCCTTTCCTTTTCTGAAACAGTCTCACTTTGTAACCCAGTCTAGAGTTCCTACCGTGGCATCAGCCTAGCTCCCAGCAACCTCAAACTCCTGGACTGAAGTGATCCTTCTCCGTCAGCTTCCTGAGTAGCTGGGACTACAAGAGTGCACACTGATGCCCGGCTAATTTTTCTATTTTTAGTAGAGATGGGGTCTTGCTCTTGCTGAGGCTGGTCTTGAACGCCTGACCTCAAGCAATCCTCCCGCCTCAGGCTCCCAAAGTGCTAGAATTACAGGCATGAGCCACCGTGCCTGGCCAAGACTGAATTCTTAATATTGCCATTTACCATCTGTTGTTGTATTTGTTGTTTCTAAGCATCTCCAAAATGTTTTTTTACAGCTGATTTGTTCATACCGGGTTTAGTCAAGGGTCTCTGGTCACTGCTTATATTGCTTACATCCTGGCTTTGTTTTTATTCTAGAACAGCCCCCTTCCTCCTCGTTCCTCCCAGTGGGTTCTTCCAGGAGATTTGCATCTTGGTAGCTTTCCCTGTTCAGGGTTTCTAGCAGGTTTAGCTAGTGCTGAAAAAATCTACAAAACTGGGCAAGGGAGGAGTAGACGTTAGGATTCTTCATGTAGTGGGTTTAGAGGCCTAGCCCATGAGGACAGTCCCCTGTGGACCTGTGACACTGGGGAGGTGGGGACATTCCAGTGTCTCCATAAGCAGAACTGGTCATTCATTCTTACCTTCCTGATGGGTTTTGTGTTTCCTAGGTTCTAAGCTCTGTAAGCTTGGCTTCTGTCCCTGAGGATAAGTGGCCTTGGGACCTAGTTGCGGAGAGGCTGGGGCTCCTGTGATGTCTAGCACTGGGCTCCGATCACCCCTGAGGACACAGTGCCCCCCAGGACCTTTGACACCTGGGGATCTGAGGGGCCCCAGTTTTAATGTTCTGGACCTGCAGACTGTTTCCTCTCCCCCCAACTAAGTTCTTCTATGTTACAGGTGTATCTTCAAGCTGAGGGGCCACCTTCCACCATCCCCATCATGGTAAGAACCCTTGTTCCTACTCCCTCAACCCACCTGGGTTTAACATGTCTACCATCTAGGATGACTTCAAAACAGAAATCTCTGCAGCCTAGTTTATGTGCCAACAGCTGTACTCAGAATTCACATACAGTGAGCATAGCTGTGAAGAACCAGGCAGGCAGCCTGGGTCCAAATCCCAGCTCTGCTGTTCAGGGGCTTGGAGATGTTCATCAGGCGATCCTGAGCCTTGGTTGTTGTGTCTAGAGAAAAAGTATTTGAGTTTCAGAGAAAAGGACTAATCAAAAACCTCATTGTCAAACAGCAGTGAAAAAGCAGCAGAAAGGTTCTCAGTGTTATCTCCTGTCATCTGAAGGGTTTTATAGATTAAATACAATGTAGTTTTTTTTTTTTTTTTTTTTTGAGACAGAGTCTCACTCTGTTGCCCTGGGTAGAGTGAGTGCCGTGGCGTTAGCCTAGCTCACAGCAACCTCAAACTCCTGGGCTCAAGCGATCCTTCTGCTTCAGCCTCCCAAGTAGCTGGGACTACAGGCCTGCGCCACCATGCCTGGCTAGTTTTTTCTATATATTTTTAGTTGTCCAGATAATTTCTTTCTATTTTTTTAGTACAGACAGGGTCTCTCCGCCTGCCTCGGCCTCCCGGAGTGTTAGGATTACAGGCATGAGCCACCGCGCCTGGCCAAATACAATGTACTTTCAAGTAAAGCTTAGTCTCGAGATAATCGTGTATCTATAAACTCATACAATTGAGCGCTTAATTTACATAATAGCCATTGTTGAAATGACAGGATTTATCTGGGGGCTGTTTCACAAGTGTTTCAAAAAGCTAAATCAGTGTGTGTGTTAGTTGCCAATAAGAAACAAGTGCTCTGAGCCTTAGGAGGATTTGCATTTGTTCCTCAGATGTCAGGAGTGGTGAGAACATTGGCTACAGTGAAATAAAAGTGAAAGTGTTCTCTGGGTTCATGCAGATTTCTTTGAAGGCTTCCCTTGGATTTCCGATGTTCTGAATATGTTTCTGAGGGGCCTGGGCTCTTAATCTGTTATATCCTCTGCAGAGCACTAAATGGAGCTGATCATTAGGTATGGTGGGCTTAGAGGGGATTCCTGCGAACACGGAGTAAGGACTTGGGAGAGAGGTGAGGAGAAAAGCTTTGGCTCAGGATAGGGAAGGATGTGAGGGTTCTAAGCCATAGAGCTGCCAAGATGCAAATGTTCTTCCCATTGTCCAGTCTGGCGGCTGCTGACCACAGGAGGGCCTTAAGCACCTGGAATGTGTCTGGGAACTGGATTCTAATTTTACCTGATTAGTTTAAAATTCGAGGAGCAGCTGCCTCTTTGGATAGCATGTTCCTACACAGGATTTAGATGTCCGTGTTTGTGGTTGCTAAATAGCATCTGACCCTCAGCAAGCACTTGCTGTGTTGAAGTACTTGGGGAAAACGAACTCTGTGCAACAGGTTCTGGTGAATTCTCTTCCCGGAGTTATAGGGGTGGGAGGAAGCCCACCTGAGGTGTGGGCAGAAGCAGTCAAGGGGCGTGCTCATTAGGGTGGAATGTCTGACCAGACTGGGGCTGAGCAAGGGTGGGTCGGGCCCTGTCCTCTCACTGAACTCAGCAGACGTGCCCCTCTGCCGGGCATCTCTAGTCCCATTTTCCACAGGGAGAAACGATCTGAGGGGCAGCTCAGGTCACTTGGCTGCAGATCATAGACAGGGAGCGACACCCAACTTGAGCTGGACAGTGAGGGGTGATCTCGGGGAGCCGGCATTAGAAAGCAAGCCCTGGGGACTTAACTCAGCATCCGCAGGGCCCAGGTATATAGGTTGTTTTTTTGCCGGGATCTCTGGGCTCTCTTCTGCCTTGTCCCCCTTAGGACAGCAAGTGGCACTGGGGCCTCCATGATGTCCAGCACTGGGCTCTGATCCACACTGAGGACACGGTGCCCCCCCCGGGACTTTGACACTCGGGGGTCTGAGAGGCCCCAGTTCTGGGGAGGGGATGATGGAGGTGCCATGGCTGCCCCGCACCCCACTGACTTCCTCCCCCCACCCCCCATGTCTTGTTCCCTCCTACCTACAGGTGGCTCCTCCAGACATTGGACGCCCAGCCCAGCCCAGCCATCCCTCTCGGTAAGAACAGGAGGCTGCCTTTTATTAGTGATGGCAGTAATAACGCTCACACAGGTTAACGCTCGGTGTTTGCTCTGAGCCAGGCACTGTTCTAAGCACTAGAATTGTAGAACATGCTGACTGCCACAGTAGAAAAAAACAGTTTTGTCCTTGGGGCTATCGTGTTTTATTATGAAAATAGAATAAAAACTTTGAAACATAATGATCTTTACTAATTTAATGAAAAATTTGTTATTTTTTATCGTTTTCTGTGCATGAGTTATATGCAGCTGACACGATACTAGAATCAATTTTTGCGCAGCATACTACATGAGTGTTGTATGTGACTTACAACATACTTGCTGAATTCATTTCTGAGAATTGGGTATTTTGTCATTCCACAGGTATTTAGTTGTGTCTGGAGTGGACCTTGGGTAGTCCTGGATGACGACCTCTGAATCGTACCCCCTAAGTGTGTGCAACAGTGTCACATTGCCACATACCACCCTATTGATTTTGTTCAAAGAGCCGCCAGGCAGACATTCAGGGGGAAATGCGCAATCGGAAGTTGTGGTAATGGAGCATACAGTCCAGCACGTGTGGCATGCTTGGGCAGGCCAGCTGGGGCAGGTATGGCTTCTGTGACTAGAGCTGTGACCCTCACGTAAGTTTATTTTGCGTTTTTTTTTTTTTTCTCAAGAGAAAATGTCTAGGGAAAATGAGCATAAACAGTTGTTGGAGGAAATGGTGAACGAAGTTGTGGACATGAGCGATGAAGATACCGATTTATTTAGTGATGATTCAGAGGAGTGCCGTCCTAGTGGAGATCATGGGGACGGTTCTGATAGCAGTCGCAGCCCACCGAGAAAGACTAGAAGAACGTTACGTGCAGATCTTTCCAGTGGGAAAGGTGGTTCAGAATTGATTACTGAAACAACTGAAGCAATCGTGGCCAATTTCAGTGAGAGCGATTCTTCATCAGACGTTTCTGAAGAACCTGTAGTGACTAGTGTAGGTTCTCTGACCTGGGGTCCGGTGTCAGGAAGTACCATGAAGAGTTTTGACTTTGTTGAAAGTAACCCTGGTGTTCCAGCTGAAATTGCAGTAAATCTCCATGAAAAAACACCTTACGATTTTTTCAAATTCTTCATAACAAGTGATGTTATTGATTACATGGTGAAGGAAACTAATATCTATGCCAGTCAGACTTTACAAAAGGGTAATATCAAACCCTGCTCACGACTAAAAAAGTGGTACGATGTTACTTCTCAAGAAATGGAGCGATTTTTGGGAGTATTGTTTTGGATGGGCCTTAGCAAGAAGCCAAGACTTTCGGACTGTTGGTCCAAAAACATTTTGTATGACAATTCAGTGAAAAAGTTTATATCACGTAACCGCTTCGAAATGCTTCTGAGAATGTGGCATTTCTCTAACAATGAAAAATGTCCTCCTGGTGACCGTCTCTTCAAGATCCAGCCCCTTCTTGATCGTCTTCTTGAAAGGTTTCAGGTTGCTGTAGTTCCAGGTAAGGAAGTATGTATTGACAAAACAACGGTGCCATTTCATGGACGTTTGAGTTTCGTACAGTATATAAACAAGCGCCATAAATTTGGAATAAAACTTTTCAAACTTTGCCTAAAAGACGGTTACACCTGGAACGTGAAAGTTCACTGTGGGAAAGAACCAAGATCTGGCATTCCTGTTTCGTCCTCAGTTGTCATGAAGCTGTTAGAAGGTTTACTAGATAGCGGCCGTGTTTTATACACTGACAGCTGTTACACCAGCGTCCGCCTAGCTCATAGGCTCCTTGAGCGCTCTACGTATCTGGTGGGCACACTAAGAAGTAACAGGAAGCTAAACCCGCCAGATGTAGTGAAGGCAAAACCGAACAAGAACGAAATAATAGCTCGAGAAAGTGACACGGGAGTCGTCGTCCTCAAATGGAAGGACAAGAGAGATGTGCTCATGCTGAGTACTACGCATGGCGAAGACACCAAAGTAGTTGAAACGAGAAAAGGTGTTGTAGAAAAGCCACATGTGTTTGTGGATTATAATAATTCAAAGGCGTTCACGGACCTCTCGGATCAGCTGAAGGTGTATTCGTGTTCTTTGAGACGTGGCATAAAGTGGTTCAGAAAATTAGCCATAGAGCTAATCACAGAGTCAGCTTTGGTGAACTCGCTCGTTCTCTACAGAGCTGTGAACAAAAAGAAGATCTCGGTCACAAAGTTCAAGGAACAAGTTTGCCTCAAACTGCTCCAGACAGATGAAACACCCCCCGCAGTGCCGTCCCTCCCGCTGCCATCTGTGACTTGTTCCCTCAGGAACATGGGCGCCGCCAGAAGAAGATGTACCGTGTGCTATGAGAGGACACAGGCCGAGAAGGGCTGGGAATATGCCATGAAGAGGTGTAAACAGACTGCGTGGAGATGCAGCAAGTGCAGTGCGTACTTCTGCGTGGAATGCTTCTTCCTAAAACACACGTCAATAAAAAAGTAGTAGAAAGACTTGAAAATTAGTAATATAAAAAGTAATGTGAAAACTTGAAAAAATTGTTCATAAGGCTAGCGTGTTTTTCTTGTCAGGCTTAAGTATAATTTAAAGGCGAGCATAAATAGAAAAACGCAGTTTATTGGCTTCATTTAATCTACATTTTTAGAATTAGGTTGTCAATGCTAATTGCACACCAACAAGTAAGATTTTTCACAAACCAACTGCAGGCTTTTGCCAGCTGCCACCCATCGCATGTATGCCTGCACACCACATGGCTCCCAAGGTCCACATGTGAGCCACATGTTTCACAAGACCCTGGGCTCAGAACCAGCGTGAGTTACATGCAGTTCACCTGGCAGTTAATGTGTTAACCTTCGTAATCGCCCTGCATAAGAGAAGGTTGGTGCTGGGTTGCAGCAAGATGTCCGTGAGGACACTGCATCCCCCAGACCTTTGCCACCCACGGGTCTGAGGGGTCCCAGTCCCAAGAGATGCTGTGTGAGGGTGCGGGCATTTTCCCTTGCCAGTGCGTCTCTCTGGGCTCTGGTTTCCTGCCTTGGAGCAGGCAAAGCCTTGGCTCCCACCTAGGCAGGCCAGTGGGGGCAGGGGTGCCAGTTCTGCATGTACACTGAGCTGGAAAACCCCAGCCGGCGCATGGTCGCCTGGATCCTGTGGGCCCATGACCAGGTGTGCAGGCCCTGTCCCCGAACTCTAAGGACCTGGTGCTGCTAACCTGACCGTGAATGCCACCTTCAACTACCACTGCGAGTCCGTGTAGGGGGACATCTGTGCATCACTGCTCACCTGGTGCCAACACTGAGTTCTTCCTGATCATTGCGGCTGCCAAGCTGCCCTTTGGCCCTGGACTACCGTGGAGGGGCGTCCAGTTGCTATGCCACTCTCAGCTCCCTCATCTCCCTTCTTGCCCGAGCTGCCTGAGGGCTTGTCCTCCACCCAGCGACAGCAGCAGCACCTGCCGATGGCAGCGCCCTCAGAGCCGCAGCTCCCACTGCTCAGCCTACTAGCCAAGGGCGTGGCAGTGCTGGAGGCCGTCGTGGAGAGCCAGGGGGTGGCCGCGCTGGGCTCATGCTGGGGCCCAGCCCGACACACGGGCACCTCACAGGCCGCCAAGGTCCTGGAGCTGTACGTCAAGAGGAGCAGACCCCACTACCCTGTCATTGTGACCAGGCCCAAGGGGAGGGATCACCTGCTCCACTGCTAGCCACGTGGGGGTGGGAGGCAGGGTTCCAGGAGAGCTGCCTGCAGTCTGAGTTAGGGGCGTCAGGGAGACTGGGACATCATTAGGAGAAAAAAGCCTTGGTCAGAACCTCGCCAGTGTATCTGCAGCTTCCTGTGGGCGGGCCTTGCCGTTACGCCATGTTCTGTGGCCCCAGAAGAGGGGTGTCGTCCCCACCTGCCCCTGTGGGTGTCACTGGCCAGAGCTGATGGAGGGAGCAAGCCCTGGTGGCCGCGTGCCACAAGTCCATGGGTACAGTGGCTTCCCTGGAGGGAGCAAGCCCCTGGGCCGTAGTGTGCATCCTGTTACCTGGGTGGGCTCAGTGGCGTGCCTGCCCCTCTGCGACATGGGCCCCCAAAGCACTGCAGGCCAGGCAGGGAGACCCCATGGCCCATGACATGAAAGCTTTTTGAAGTTTTTACTCTGAAAACTTTTAAGTTTTTTTTTAAGTGATATATTTTTACTCAATACTGTCAGCATATGTGACACTTTGGTTTTATTTCTCCCTTTGTGAAGGTTTTTCTCTTAAGGTTTTGTGGGTTTCTTTGCTGCGCCTTCCCCTTTGAAAGTAATTTTGCTGTTTCCCATTTTATGGGCATCCGGTCCCTTCTGATCTGGTTTCTGTAGCTACTTGTGTGGCCTCAGGCTTGCCTGGGTTCCGGGCCTAGGTTTAGGGTGTGTTGGGGCCAGGATCACAGGTGACAGCTTTGTGGGGACAGCCCTGGCGGTTCTGGCTTCACAGCTCGGGTGCTGGGCACGCAGGCACCCGTTAAATGGCAGCATCGCTCTGTGTGGACTCTAGGTGTCGAGCTGGATCCTGGGGTCCCCGAGGACAAGGCAGGAGGGGTGTGCGCAGGCCCCTGCCCACCTTCAGGGCCTCGGCTCTGCGTGGCCGTCCCAGCAGTCCGCTGAGGATGGGTGCACTCTTGGCAGCCCAAGTGAGAGCCAGGCACGGTGACCGGTAGCCCCAGCTAGCACTTTGGGTCTTCAGGAACCTACAAGCAAGAAGCCCAGGCCAGAAAGTAGAGGGGATTTCAGCCTTGCCTGGGCCATGGCGGCCGGCATCTCTAGGGACGGCAGGGTAGTGGGCAGGTTGGGCGCACCCCAGGGGTGGTCCAGAGAGGCTGCCTTCAGGTCCCAAGGCAGGGTTCTCCACAGTGCCAGGGAGGGGAGCTATGCTGGCGGCCCCACTGTGGAGGAGGCATTGTCCCAGCTTCTCCAGCTGTGAGGACGGCACCACTTTAAGGCGGCTGGCCCCAGACGCGCACCTTGGTTTCTCCTAGAATGCTGGGATCTTTGTCAGGCCGGTTGGTGGCAGTGGCTCTGTTGCCCCCACCACCAGCAGCCCTTTGAGCCTCCCGGCTTCCCCATCCAATGGGTGCCAAGTGGGTGTAGCTGAGCCCCGACAGCACCCCAGGCTGCCCAAGGGAGGTCTGGTCATGTGATGGTGCGGACAAGCCACTCAGCGGAGGAGGCAGCTGCCCCACCCCCATCTGGCGGCCTATGGGGAGGGGCCCAAGGGGTAAAGCGGCAGTGGTGCCGGTGCGGGCTTGTCCCCACAGTGCTCCGCAGGGCCTGCCGTCCTACCACTAGGTGCGGGTAGCTCCTCACCTTCAGCGTCTTAAGTTTAAATAGCCACAGGTGGTCCCCACCCGCTCCAAGTCACAGTTTCAGCACAGGTGCTACAACGGGCAGCCCAGAGAATGTCCTCAGCGCCCCTGCTCTCTGCTTGTCCCTGGGAGGTTAATCTCAGTCGTGCAGCCTGCTGGGTTTGAATCTTGGCTCTGCCAAATGAGGCCCAATCACTTGCCCAGACGTCGGGATCGGTGCCAGCTGGCTGGCTGCGGGGCCGGGCTTTGACTCCTGCATCTTCTGCGAGCCTCCCGCTGCCGGACCGCCTGGCCCCGTCCCCCAGGGCATCCGGGCGCTGAAGGCTGGTGCGGCTCTGACTCCTGTGAGCGCGTGGCCCACAGTGAGGCTCACCATGACTAGCTTTTGTCACGCATTTATGCAGGGATGTGTGCCACGTGTAGACACACGCCAGCATGCATGTACAGACATACCGCGTAAGTGCAGAAACATCAACACGCGTGTCCATACATACACCGTGTGGGTGGACACGCACCCACACGAACCACCTTCACACGGACACGCACGCACACACAGCTGGCTTCCAGGCCACGGAACCCAGCCCGCGCTTGTTCCCGACATGCACAGTGAGTCACAGAAGCCAGAGCAGCGAGTGTGCACACATGTTGGGATCCAATGTCCACTAGGGGAGGGTGTTCCCCAGTTTCCGGCTCACACAGGACCCCCCCAGGCCCGCAGGCAGCTCGGTCTCCAGGCCAGCAGGCCCAGCCCCAGGCAGAGGGCTGCCAGCACCACCACGGCTCCGGCCAGCAGGGGCACCACGGGGGCTGCGGGGAGAACATGCAGGTTGTGAGATCCAGGACTCAACCTCCCCACTCCCACCCCAGCACAGAGGACTGTCACCTGGGGGGGTGGCAGCCTCATAGGAGCCGTGGCAGGGGACCCCGTGAGCTGGAGGCCGGACTGGGGTGGTCAGCTGGTGGAAGCGGCCGAGTGGGCAGGGGTCTGGGCACCCAGGGAGGCTGAGAGACAGGGGTGGGCGGGCCGAGTCATTGCGGTAGAAGAGGGAGATGGTGACATTCCTGGAGGAGAGAGCAGACGGTGGCACCTCCCCTGCCGCCGACCTTAAAACCTGAAGAAACAGGCTCCTGGTTCCCACCTGTCCGTCTAACACTATCCTACCCAACTCCCCAGTGCCTCGCTGTGCCCTCTGCCGGGCGCGTCCCCGCTCTTGAGAGTTCTGTCCCACCCACTCCCCTGGGTGCCACCCCATCCTCACCCTCCATCTTCGTCCAGATCCCTGAGGCGCCTCCGGAACTCAAAGCCAAGACAGGCAGCGTACGGCGGGGCGTGCCCATCGTAGAGGCCCAGGGCCCCCTGGAGGGCCAGCAGGGTGCTGTCGTGCTGCAGGTAGGTCCGTGGGCTGAGACAGGGCCCTTCTCCTGAGGTCTCCTCTCTCCTGAGCTCTAGACTTGTGCACCCAGCTGCCTCCCAGATGTCCCCCGGACTCCTTAGAATTAACCCTGCCAACCTGCTCCTCCCTCCCGCTCTTCCCAAAGGCAGTGCCACCAGTTACAGGCATTCATTTAGTAAGGATTGGTCAAATAGAGGCAAAACATGGTTGGACAGCTAGATTAAACAACCTGTCCTTCCAGAGGACCTAATTCTTTCTCCCAGGACCATCACCTCCCTCCTTCCTGAATCTATACCTCTAGCGATACGGTCCAAGAGTAAGATTTGGAGATAGGGGTTACCCAAGGCAGTGGGCTGAGGTTCCATTGGGACCACAGGTTGTTCCTCACGCAAACTGCCATCGCCCTCATCCCTGTGCCCAGATGGCACTGCCTCCCTTCCCGAGCACTCACAGCTGAGTACATGACCATCTTGAGAGGCAGCCCCAGGCGCTGGACCCGGGAGAAGTTGGAGAGGATGGCATCCAGCAGGATCCCTGAGAGGGCGGGAGCAGAGAGCTCGGAACCCCTGAGGGGAAGGTGCCCCCACCTCCCGGCGTCCGGGCTCCACACCTCACCCCCTGTCAGCTGGGCTTTCTCTGCCGCCCGAGGGGGACCCACGTGGGCCCCGATGTCCAAAGTGGAGATCTGGGCAAGTGTCCTCAGGACATCTGGGGAGGCCCAGGATGGGAGGGGAAGGCCGTGGGCTTGCTGGAAGAGACGGAAAGAGGACAAGGAGACGGGCCTTCCCGGGCTGTGCGACGCCCTCTCCCCCTCCCATCTGAGCCCCTCCCGCGCGGGCTGGGTCTGGTCTGGAAGTCAGGGCGTGGAAAACGGTGATAATTCCTAATAGCAGCCACCATCGCTGCGCAGTCCAGAAGGTTTATCTGAAACCCTTGGGGCCGGAGGTGTTTCAGAATTCAGGCGTTTTCCAGTTATGGGACTTTGGGGAAGAATTGCCAACGTATATACAGCCTCAAGCCCACGCGCGGCCCTCGCCACCCAGTGCGCTAGGCGCTGTTGCAGCAATGATGTGGATTAACCTCTTCGACACTTCACAGCATCTTCACGAGGTGCTGATACGGGTGTTGCCATCCCCATTGTGCAGATGGGGAAACTGAGGCACGGAGGGTTAAGAAACTTGCCTGAGGGGACATAGCTAGCAAGTGGCAAAGCTGGGATTTGAAACCAGGTGTCCTTAACCCATTGGCTGGGAGGGAGTGAGGGCTCACCTGGCAGATCAGTGTGTCTAGAACTTTCCATGCCCTGCGGAGCGGCTCTCCAACCAGCGACAGCCCCGTGAAGTTCTCCAGGCGCGTCAGGAAGTCCTGGATGCACCGGGCTGGGTGAGCGCCGCCTGTCCACCCTGCCCTACCCCGCCCCACGTCCACAGCCCCGCTCACCGTCCAGCCCTCCACGGCCTCCTGGAACTCGGCAGCCTCGGTGGTCTCCCGAAGCAGTTCGTGGTACCGGGGACAGCTGCGCATGGGGAACCTCAGCAGCTGGGGGAAACCGAGGCTCAGAGAGGACAGCAGCGTGCCTGGACTCGCACAGCACGCAGGGGAGCTGGGGCTCTCGGCCCTGGCCTCTGGTCCAGTCTCTCCTGGACCTAGCTGAGCGGCTGGGGCGGCGGCTCACCCCGGTCTGGACAGCCTGGTCCCCGGCCGGCCTTGCTGCCCTGAGCAGGAGCAGGCTTCTAGAAGCCCACACAGCCGGGCCTTGGAGCTGCCTCTGTCTCCTTCCGGCTCAGTGACTCTGTCCCTTTCCGTCTGTGTCCCCTGTCTGTCTTTCTTCACCCCTCTCCCTTCACCCCTCCCTCTCCCTTCCCACACCCCGTCCAGCCCCCTGACCTTGTCCTCGGTGACGGGCACTGTGTGCACAGGGATGGGCCTCCAGTGGGCCTCCGAGCCCCCCGGGGCAGCCTCGGGGAACAGCCCGGCCAGGTTGGCCTGAGCGCTCTCCAGCGTCCGGTCAAAGTCTGTGCTGCGAATGTACACCTGGGGCAAGGTGGGGAGAGAGCACGCAGGGGTGGGGGACCGTGGTCAGTCAGAGCTCAGCTGTGGCGACAGATCAAAAGCTGCAGATTGATCCTGGGATAGGTTAAAGGTCATGAAGGGGGATTGAAGGTCAGGCATTGGGAGTCAAACTCAGGGTGGGTTTGAGCATCTGGCCTTCGCTGTTGGAAGTTGGGATCAAGGGTCAGAGATCAATGTCAGGAGCATTCAAATTGGAGGTCAGAAGTTGGGGGGACGTGTTGGATTAAGGGGGTCAGTTGAGACAGGATCAGAAAGGAAGATCAGAATCAGTGGAGGCTGGAGGTTAGAGGTCAAGATGTGGAGGGCATGTTGGAGGACCTGGGGTCAGAGTTTAGTATATGTTCGTCAGAGGTCAGCGGTCAGAGGTCAGGAAGACTGATCCTGACTGGTGGGTTAGAAGACAGAGGAGGGGACAGGAAAGGAAGGTCAGAATTAATGAAGCATAGAGGTCAAGGGCTGGAGGTCGGGAGGTAAGTAGAGTCAACATGGATCAAAGACAGAATCAATCAAATTTGAGGCTCAGAGGTCAGAGGTCTAAGGTCCGGTTGGAGTCAATGGGAGTCAGAGGTGGAGGCCAGAAAATAGAGTTGATAGAGGTCGGAGGTCAAGATGCGACTCTGGTTGAGATGAGGTCAAAGATCAGAGGTAGAGTACAGGTCAGGTTGATGGAGGTCAAAGGCCAGAAGCGGAGGCCCAAAGGGAGCATTGGAGTGAGTGGAGGTGAAAGGTGGGAGGTCAGGGGCCAGGTAGAAGTAGACACAGCAGTACCTCCTCCCGCCGGTACTTGGGACTCAGAAAGTCCTCGTAGCGGCTCCTCAGAAAGCGGCCCAGCTCCAGCTGCTGGCGGACGCCCTCCTGGGGACAGAGCAGCCTCAGCAGACCCCTCCCCAGACACTCCCACCCCTCACCTTCACCCCCGCTTCTCACCCCAGTCAGCTGGCCCAGGCCACGTGGCCACAGGGTGGAGACCACCTCCTTGTGCGGGTCCGTGGGGTAGGAGGCCAGTGGGGCCCGGTCGCCATGGCGGAACACCTGGGGACAGGACTGGGTCAGGGCTGGCCTGGGGACAAGAGAGGCCAGGCCAGGCGGGGTGCCTCACCAGAGCCACAAACACCAGGGGTCCCTCCAGCAGGGCCTGTGGCAGCAGCACCAACAGCGACAGGAGAAGAGGTCCGGCGGGGTGGCCCCAAAACCCTGGCCCGGCCATTTCCACCAGCCCAGACGCTGAGCTCAGCCTCTGTCTGGGCCGCAGCCCCGCCTGCGCATTACCCTCCGCCTCAGCACCCCCATTAGAGCAGGTCCCAGCATGCCTCCCCCGGGGCCACAGCCTCCTGGATCCAGCTCCCTCGAGGCCTTTGCCAGTCTTGGATTAACCCCTTTAATCTTCACCACAACCCCAGGAGGTGTTGATACAGTTATCACCATCCCCATTGTGCAGATGGGGAAACTGAGGCATGGGCGGTTAAATAACTTGCTTGGGAAAACACCTAGTGAATGGCAAAGCTGGGATTTGAGCCGAGGTGCTTTTAACCTGGGCACAGACTCAGGGAGAGAGACCCCCACCTCCACATTCTAGACTCATATTCTCTGTTCTCTTCTCCCTTCTCCCTCCTCCACTCTGAATCTGTTCTTCCTTTCCTTGCTCCTTAAATGTTGGCATTTTTTTGAGGCTCTCTTGGGCTTCTTGGAGATTTCACCTTCTGGTACCACCCACAGTTGGCCAAAGCCAGTGGTTGAACACTCAGACTCTGGCATAGGACAGACTGGCTTCAAATCCCAACTTCACCCTTTATAAGCTGTGTGACTTTGGGCAAGTTACTGCACCTCTCTGTGCCTCCACAAACTGGGAACAAGCACAATCTGTACCACAGAGTCACTTTCAGGATTAGATAAGTTCAAACATATTTAGCACTTAGAACAGGGTTTTGTGAAGAGTAACTACTGATAGTCATGTAATTGATTGCCATGTAGCAAATTACACTAAAACTTAGTGACTTAAAGCAGTGAGCATTTATTGTTTCTCACAGGTTTCATGGGTTGTGAATTCGAGAGCGGCTTAGCGGGGTGATCCTGGCTCAGGCTATTTCACAAGGTTGTAGTCAAGCTCGCTGGGGCTGCGGTAGCCGCCTCCAGGCTTCCCGACATGGCTGTCGGCTGGAGGCCTCGGCTCTCACCGCACAGACCTCTCCGTGGAGCTGCTTGAGCATCCTCACAACATGGCGGCTGGCTTCCCCCGGAGCGAGCGATCCAGGAGACAGCAATGTCTTTCATGCCTCAGCCTCAGAAGCCACCCTCCGCCATTTCCAACATATTTTATTTTGTTGCAGGTCGGCCCCATTCTATGATTGAGGGAACTACACAGGGTGTGAACACCAGGCGACGAGAATCGCTGGGGCCATCTGGGAGTCTGGCTCCACGATAAGGTTCCCTAAATAAATAAAGACGCCTCCTCATCGCCCACTCCGCGAGTTCTGACCAGCTGCCACCCTGAGTCTCCCAAGGGCTCACCACATTGCCGACACAGCTCGGGCAGCCCCTCTCCCCTTAAGTCCTCATCTCGGTGACAATCCTGACCACCCCCCCAAGTTACAGAGGTCAACTGTATTGGCCATGTGTTTTATTTTCTGTACTTTGATGTTTTGACATCTGAGGCCTCCCTTACTGTGGAAGGACCACCCCTGCCAGGGTTACGGATTCCCAGAGACAGGAGAGGACTGGCCCAGGGGCCCACCTTCCATATGCAAACCAACCAACCTGAGCCCTCAGCCAGCTGGGCCACTAGCCACCTGCCCCGATACCCCAGGGAAGGTACCAGGACAACCCTTGTGCCCCAGACTGTGTTGAAATTGTTCATCTAGCCAATCTCAGGCCTGCTTCCCGGCCTCATCCATTTCTTCCTGCAGAAACCACGAGAAAGGCTCTCCCTGCGGACTCCCCATCGCCCCCTGTGGCATGCTGTGCCCCTCCTCTTTGGGGACCTGTGAGTATAGCAAGCTGTCTTCCACAGACCCACTCAGTCAAAAATAAAAAACAAAAAAACAACCTGTCTTTCATTGTCTCCTGATCTGCTGGCCCCGCCACAGCAGAATGAGAATCAAGTGTGCAGCGCCGGCTGGAGGCCGCCCCCGCCGACTCGCCGTGCAGCGGCCCCCGTCCTCTCCTGGCCCCCTTCCGCCTCCAGCTCCTCTCTGCCCACTCCAGGGCCTCCACCCGACTTTAAGCAGAGACAGAGAAAGAGAGATTCAAAAAACTTTTTGTTTTTTGAATGCACCAAAGTGTCACATGAGCTGAGCAAAGGTCAGGAAAAACCGCTGGAGCAAAATGAACTAGAAGCCACGTTCTGTCCCTAGAGATCCCAGCACCTTAATGTCCCCTCGGATTTGGCTGCTGTGTGACTGCTGTAACAAGGTACCACTCACTTCATGGCTTAAAACGACACACATTTATTTCCTTACAGTTCTGGGGGGCCAAAGTGCAAAATCAGCCCCGCTGGGTGGGAAGCCGGGTGCAGTCGGGGCTGCGCTCCCTCCGAGGGCTCCAAGGGAGGGGCCCTCTCCTCGCCTTCCCCTTTCCGTCTTCCCCTGGAGCCCGCGGCGTGGCACCTTGTTTCAGCTGTCACACCGCCTTCAATTTCTGTCACCAAATCTCCCTCTGCGCCCCTCCTGCAAGGACCCTCGGATGGCATTAGGCCACCTGGGGGCTCCAGGATCATCTGCCCATCTCAAGATCCTTAAGCGAAGCCCACCTGCCAAGGTCACGCTTTTACAGGTTTCAGGGATTAGGATGGCGACACTCTGGGGGCCGTGACTCAGCCCACCACACGCGCATATAGGAAAAGTTCTGGTTCTTTCCGCATTTGCCCGCGTGCTCCCCTGGACCCACTCTCTGCCCCTCTCTGTGGGCCCTGCCCTCCTGGCTCTCGGGGGGTGGGGGGTCCGTCGAGGGGAGGACAGGAAATCGGAGGGTGGAAGGTGCCCACTGCAGCACAGCTCCTCGGGCCCCTCTCCCTTGGGGTGAGGTGACATCACCCCTTCCCCTGCCCCTTGATGCCCGGGGGTGTGTGTTAGTGTCCTGGCACTGCGTAACAAGTTACCACTTGCTGGGTGGCTTACAACGGCAGGCATTTATTCTCTCACAGATCTGGAGGCTGGAAGTCCGAGTTCAAGGTGTCCAGCAGGGTTGCTGGTTCCTTCTGGAGACTCTGGCGGAGGATCTGCTCCGCGCCTCCCTCCCAGCTCCTGGTGTTGCCAGCAATCCTTGTCCATTCCTGGCTCGTGGGTGCATCGCTGCAGTCTGTGTCTCCATCGTCTCCATCGTCTCCATCGCCGCCCTGTGCTACTGTCTCTGCGACTCTCCTTTTAAGGACTCCAGCTATGACCTCATCTTAACTTGGTTGCATCTGCAAAGATCCTGTTTCCACATACGGTCACGTGCAGAGGTACCGGGGGTGAGGACTTCAACCTATCTTTTGGGGGGACTCGATTTGACCCCCAGCAGGGTGGTAGCAGCTCCCCACTGTTGCTAAGCCCCCAGGTGCTGCACTGCCCCTCACTGGTGCCTGCTCCCACCTTAACCCCGTCACTGCCTCCGAGCAGGGTCCCCATACTAAACTCTCTCCAGTTAACCCCTTGTGAGCTGTTCTCGCTGCTTTCTGCTGGGACGCTAACGCAGAACATCATTCCAGATTTTTTAATGCATTTTTTCGTCTATGTACTTCTTACCAAAATGAGGTCTTACTGAACCTGCAATTTTGTAGCCTGTGTTTTCCAGGTAATTAATGATCTCCTTTCCATGGTGATAATACTGATTATCCCCTCTATATTCAAATGTCCCCCAATTTTTCCCCAAGTATCCTTTATAGCTGGTTTGTCCAAACTAGAACCCAGTCCAGGATCGTATCAAATCTGGTCATGTCTCTTACGGATTTTTAAAAATACAGCAAGTCCACTGCGTTTGTTTTGCTTTGTGACACAAACCATTGCTCCACTAATAAATACATGTATTAATATTACGTATATTTCCCCTAGAAGTAGCGGTTCAGTCTATGCTGATCAGTGTTCGGTTAAACAACATAACCACCGTAATGAGAACATATCCGCCTTGAATGCGTGAATAGCTAAACGAGACCCCTATGTTCTCCCCTTTTGCAGTAGATGTGGCTGTAGGTAGGCAGGTAGATGCACGCACTCATATCGAACGTAGATTATAATCTTAAATCCCCCAAAATGACTCATTGTGATAGGTTCTATTTTCTTTACATCACAAGCAAAGACAAAAGGCTCAGACGCCTTGAGTGACTCACTTGAGCCGCCCCACCAGCAGGTGCCAGAGTCGGGACTCGAACCCCTCCAGCCGTCCCCAGAGCCAGAGCTGCTCGTCCCGCAGCGTCCCCCGCAGTCTCCAACCTCTGGGCATCTCCGCCGGACAGCGGGGGCAAGAGGCAGAGCATGGCGTTGCCTGCGCCACCTCCGCTGGGCCCCAGCAGGTCAGGCGACTCACGTCGTCCCCAGCGGCGTGCGTGTCCGCAAATGACCGTGTGTTGATTTGCAGTGTGCAAATACAGGGTAGCGGGTAAGTGAATTCTCAAACTCGGAATCCACACCGCGAGGTCAGCCGTACTTGTTTCTCCACCCTCCGTATTTCCGGAAGCCTGGAAGTTAGCTCTGAAGGCAGTGGAGGGAAAGGGTGCGGCACCTATGGAAGGAGCGGGAGGGCCGGCCGAGGGGGGAGCGTCGGGGCTGCCAAGGTCGGGGGTGTTGCTGCTGCTGCCACCACCTCGGATCCCACCCTGTCATTGCCACGCCCACCCCCAAACTGGTGACCAGACACTGGGACACGAAGGTGTTTCTACCCCCAGAGCTGATCCTGTCCCTCCCCCGCTCACAACCCTCCCATGGCTCCCCAGCACCCTCCGCAGAAAAAGTCAAACTCCTGAATGCGACGTTCGAGGCACAGACTCTCCACGTGTCCCGATGCCAAACTGAGACATAGTATGTGACATACTGCACCTGTGTCCCCTCTCCCCACAGCCCCTGCCCATTGTCCCCACATAGTATGTGACATACTGCACCCGCGTCCCCTCTCTCCCCACGGCCCCTGCCCACCATCCCCTCCACCCAGAATGCCCTTCCTTCGTTGCCATGGCCACCATTCTGGTCTCTCCGACAACCCCTTCTTGGGTTCCAGTGGCTTCTCCCCTCCCTGGCTCAGAGGCCCAGAAAGGGAGAGAGAGGTCAAGCCGTGTGCGGCGGAGACCCATGGCCATGAACTTTCAGGAAGTGAGGAGGGGCCTGGCAGGGGGTGGAGGCCTGGGACAGGCCAGGGACAGGGCAGGGAAGCTTCTGACCTCTGACCTCCTCCCCCAGAATGTGACCCTGGCCATGGCCGTGTTCACCATCCTCGCCTCCATCTACTTCTTCAACAAGGTGAGAGGGAGGAGGGGCGGAGGTGGGGGCTGAACCGCTGTCTCTCTGGTCCCCGTTTTATCGTCTTGTTCCCTCTTTCTCTCCCATGTCTCTGTGTCTCTGTCTTCATCTCTTTTCCTCTGTCAGGCTCAGCAGTGAGAAGACACAGGACCCTCCAGTCCAAGAGCCCAGCCACTGCCCAAACCATGACGCTGGCCTCCGGGCCAAATAAATGTAACTGAACCAGCATATCCTGGCCCTCCGCACCGGCCCAGGCCTGCTCCACGTCCGGGGGCTCCATGTGGGGCGGGACAGGCCTGAGGGAGGAGGGTGATGAGGGCCCAGACTAGCTGGGTTTTGAAGGTTGAGTACGAGTCTGCGAGGAGCATTCTGAGAGGGGGAAGGGCATACCGACTCTGGCTCGAGAGCACAGAGGGGAGAAAGAGCAGGGCCGACTCAGCACCTGGCACCGACACAGACTGCTGTGTACTTCAGACTCATTACTTCTCTTTGAGCTCTAGTTTTCTTCTCCATCAGACAAAAGTGACAATCTTTATCCAATGGGCTCCAGAAGGCCACAGCAAGGGCAGCCCGAGATCAAAGATGTGAATGGACTTTGTAGGCTTTAGAGGGTCTGTAGTTACCATCATCTTCTTCTTCGTTATCATATTGTATTAATACATCTCCCTGTTTTCTCTTCGAACTCCTATTCAACCTTCAACACCCACCGTCAATGCCCCTTCCTATAAAAATGCCCAGAGCCCCAGATAGGCAGTCTGTTAGCAGCCGGCTCATTGACTGCCCCCTCCCCATTCCCGGCCACCATCTCCAGCAGCCCCAGGTGAATGCCCTGGGGGACACACCAGACTTCAGTTGAGCCTCATCTACCTTCTCATCCAGTAAGAAGCAATTTCATTTCAACCCAATATCTGAAAAGGTGGCTTCTGAATAGGGTGGTTATGCCTGCTGGGTTCCCTAGGGACCAAGTTCCAATTATGAGCAGATTCCTAGTCGCACTACAACTTTAGCTCAGATTAACATAATCGTAGTGGATTACAAATATTTTGATTTTGCAGTCTTGAGTCCTTGCTTGCAAAACTCTGAGCAACCACACAGTGGCAGGGTTGGACTATTTTCTGGGCCAGAAATTGGCCCGCACAAGGGTTGTGCTCTGGAAAGGAATGCTGGTTCCTGCAAAACCTGGATTCTGAGCCCTGGGGGTGTCCTTGCTGCTTCCTCCCTCCTCCCTGCCTGGGTGTCCTCTGCCCGGGCCCCTGCCCCAGCCTCCTGTCTCTCTCCTCCAGTCCTCGGAGGGGCCCCTACACCCAGAGCCCCCCCTTCCCTCCTCCTCACAGCCCTCCCCTAGCTCGCGGCCCCCAGTCCCAGCCCCGTAGCCGGGCGTGGGAGGTCGTGCGAAACCGGACTCTGACCAGCTTTTTTTTCCTTTTTATTGCACCCGTGTCCCCTGGTGCGCCTTCAGCCACATACATCTCAAAGACGGTCCAAAATGCCACAACCCCATGCCTTTGCGCTTGCTGTGGCCCCTGCCTCGAGTGACCTTTGTGTCACTGTCCTAGAAGTCTTCCTCGCCACCACCCACCAACTCAGTCTCACCTGCCTGCCGCCCCCCACCCCGCTCCCCCAACTTTCAGGGCTGTGGCGGAGCTTGAGGGTGGGGGCTGCTCTGAACAGGATGAGACCCCCGCTGCACCCCGCTGCTCGGCGCTTGGCTGTCAATGTCTGTAAAACAAACAGACCCGGACAGCGCGGTCCGTCTCTGCATCCTCCCCCCGCCCCACCCGCGGGGATTTTCAGCCACTTAGTGCCGCACTGCTCGGTCCCCTGGAAGCTGTCACGGTTGCATTTTCACAACCGCAGGCTCATGGAGATAGACGGGTCCCTGGGGAGGGACGGAGCTCCTCCCTGGACCACTTAAACCACCGAGCCTGGGGACAGGCCTGGGCATCGATTTTCTTTTAAAAGCTCCCCGCAGAGATCGTGCCGTGCAGCCAGGGTGGAATCAAGAGGCATCTCCGTGATGCGTTTGCCGACAGGGAAGAGAGAGATCTCTCCGTCTGGGAGCTGAGAGCGTTTCCAAGGCAGCTCCGGGGAGAATCAGAGACCCAGAACGGGGACCGAAAATTAAGCTTTAGTTTGGAAACACTGGGGAGTTTGAAGATGAAGGAGGCAAATGACCTCGTTCCCCAGGGCAGGGCGGCAGGAGGGACAGGGAGAGGCACATGGGATAGGTGACGGGCTCCCTGGGGACCCAGAAAAGCCGACATCGCTGCTGTCCAACGTTAGCTGTCCCGCCCGGGGGACCGACGTGCCTGGTTTGCATGGGACTGTCTGGCTTTAGCACTGGACGTCCACGTCTCAGGAACTACTCCTTCCTGGGACAGCCAGGAAGGCTGGTGACCCGGGTGCCACCTGCCAAATTCCTATGCCCTGCCTGTGTCCCAGCTGTACGTCTGGCTCGTGTTCTCCCAGTGGCAAAGCTGCTCTCGCTGTGCATCTGTCCCTGTCCCGTGCTGTTCGTCTGCCTGCCGCCGTGTCTGTCCCCACTCCACTGTTCCTCTCTCCTCCTGTCCCTCCGACACCGGTTCTATTTCCGTCTCCCACTGAAGCGCTCTGTGTTCCTGTCTCCCTCTGGGATTTCGCCTCCATGTCTTTTTCTGTCTCATCTCCCACTTGGTCCCTCGCGGCAGCCTGACCTGGCTCTCACCTCCTCTCCCTGCCTGGGTCCCAGTCCGCCATCCGTGACTGTGCGATTCCATCCCGTCTGCACCTCTCTCTGGGTGTCTCTCCTCCCACCTGGTGGCTTTCTCTCTGGTCTCCGTCCCCTCTCCCTGGTCTCTGTCCCCCCTCTCTCTCTGGGTCTCCTCTGTCCCTCTCTGTGTCTGTCCCCCTCTCTACACCTCCACCTTTCTCTGCCCCCCCTGCCCCCACCCACCGTCTCCCCAGCTCAGCCTCTCACGTTCCTGAAGACTGAGGAGCAGGGAGCCCAGCCCCTCCCCGCCCCCGCTGTCCTAACTCTCCAGGAATTTCACTCAGGTCCTCCCAGCAGGGCCCGGCCCCCATCCCCAGCGCCTGATCCCAGCTGTCCCCCCTCAGAGCCTCCCCCTTGGCATGAGCAGAGGGCCTGGCACAGCCGTCACCTGAAAGCCTGGTCCCCACACACGTAAGCAAAGGGTTGAGGCAGCCGCTGGCCCTGTCAGGGTGACCCCCAGGGGTCTGGGCAGCACCCAAGCTTCCCCCAGGTCCTGCCTGGCCTCCTGCAGGCCAAGCAGGTGGAGAGGGATCAGCAGACAGGCAGCCCGGCCCCTGTGAGACTGGCCAGCTGGGCCTGTCCCTCGTGAGAATGTGGATGGGGCCCAGCATCCCCAGTGGCACCCCAAAGCCCAACACCAGCTGAGTCAATGAGAGCCTGGGGTCCTGCCGGCAGCCAGCTGGCTTCCCAGCGAGCGTCCCATTACGGGGGTCAGCTGGGTTCACCGGGTCCCCCAAGGTTGGCAGGGCCGGTCCTCCTGGGCCCAGCAGAAGGAGCCAGAACCTGCCGGCCCAGAACACTGCCCCCCAGGCCGTGGCCTGGCTCAGCGCCCAGGCAGACCAGGCTGGGGTCCATGTAGCAGGAAGTGCGACCCAGCGGCAGCCGGAGCGCATCCAGGTGAGGGTCAGCGGCAGGAGGACGGTGAAGATGGCATCGGCCCAACCTAGTGGCCGAACCAGGCGCCCGACAGAGGAGGAGGCAGGAGGGTCCCAGACTATGGCCGGCCACCTCCAGCAGGTACGAGATGGGGGCAGCCAGGGTGTAGAGGAAGAGGAGCGCAGCCCTGGGTGGGCTCCAGGCTCCTGGGGGTAGCAGCCGCCAAGTCTCTGAAAGGTCCTTCACGGGCTGGACGACGCTGTCAGGACCCACAGGCCTCCACGTCCCACGGCTGTCCCCTGAGACCTCCCCAGGTCCTCCACCTCGGGGACAGCCCCACCAGCCACCCAGACCGCTGGCTCCATCCTGTCCCCCTCCCCGTCCTCCCACAGCCTCCTCTCCTGACTGGCTTTGCCCCGTCCCCTGCACCCTGTCCCTGTTGTCACCTTGCCCAGCTCAGACCTCATCCTCCTCCCCAGCCTCCCTGCCTCCACGGTCTCCCCCCCAGCCCATCCCGACGCAGCTGCAGAGCTGACCTGCCCCCGCCCCACGCAGGGCTCCCCGTGGCCCTGGATGAGGTCCCCAATCCTCAGACCTTACACTCTTCGCCCCACCGTCCTCCCCTCTCCCAGGAAACCCGCAACCTCAAAGCCCTCGAGGTGCTACCCTGGACAGCTCCACTTCTCGGGTGGGGAAACTGAGGTTCAGAGAGGGGGATTCATGTGCTCAAAGTCCCAAAGCAAAGCAGAGACCAAGTCTGAATTCGAACTCGCATCCGAGACCTCTGAGGCCTGGATGCTGACTCGGGATCCGTGCCCAGGTCCTGCTCTGTCCGCAGACGTCGCTCTGCACGCTGTTCCCTCATGTCCTGTAGAGCAGGTGTCTTCCAGGGTGCCTAGGCAGGAGCTGGTGGCCTGATCTTCCCCTGAACACTCGAAGTGGGGACGTGTGGCAGCTCGAGAGTGGACAGGAGAGGACGTGGGAGCAGGGGCCTGCGTGGAAATCACAGAGGCTGCCCGGCAGGATCTGAGCCTGGGCCTCAGTTTCCCGTCTGTGAACGGGAGGACTAGTTTGTTCCCCTGCGTTCTGTCTTCCCATCGCCCCCAAGATAAGGTCTGAGCCCCTCAGCCTGGCATTTGCAGCTCTGCCTGCTGTGGCCGTGCCCACCGCGCCAGCCTCTTAGCTCACCACTTCCCTTCCTTCCCCTCCGCGGTTCCTAGAACAAGCCACGAGGTTCCACATACTCGTGCACACACCCAGCTTTACCTTGCTGCTTCCTCATCCTGGAGCAGCTTGCTTTACCCCATTGCCTCAGATGGCAAACTCTTACTCATCCTTCAAAACCCAATTAGGTGCCACCTTCCCTGGAAACTCTTCTCTGACCACCACTCACCCCATCAGGCTGGGTCAGGGGTCCCCTTCCCAGAGTCTCTGAGGGTAGATTCAAGCTACACCAAGGGCAGGAGCTAAGTATCCACCGTGCGTGGAGCAGTGTGCTATGACCCGATCCCGCATGCGTCTCTCTGGGCCCAGCATCTGATAGCGAATGAGATGGCTCACTGCAGACATCGCCACACAGGATCCTCCCAGCGCGCCCCCTCCAACCACACTCCCGCTAGACCTTTGCACCGGCTGTGCCGCCTGCCTGGGGTGCCCTTCCTCGTGGAACCTCCCGGCTGCCCCATGTCATCCAGGCCTCTGCTCAAAGGTAGCCTCTTCCGAGAAGCCTTCCCTGATCACCGTGTGTAAAACTGAAGCCCCTCTTGACCGGCTCTACCCCAACCCTCCTTTTCTCCCCTTCAATGCACTTACCTCGAGTGCTGTTCTTAACTTCTGTCTTGTGCTGTCTGGCTGTCTGTCTGCATCCGCCCCCACCCCCACCCTGCCCGCAACACTTTGACCTAGAGACTGCGTAAGAGCAAGGGTTTCCAGCCAGTTTGTACCTGAAACAGTTTCTGGAGCATAGTTGGTGCTCAATAAACATGGGGTGGAGGGGTGAGTGAGGTGAGTGGGGACCCCCACGCCCACTGTGGCAGCAGATTAATGGCCCCAGAGATGTGCACATCCGAATCCTGGAGCCTGTGAATGTCACACTGCACAGCAAAGGGAAATTAAGGCCGCCAATCAGGTGATCTGAAAGCAGGGAGGTGATCTTGGACTATGCAGGCGGCCCAGTGTAGTCCCAGGGGCCTGGATGTGAGGGTCAGAGAGATCCAAGGAGCTGCCCTGCTGGCTCTGAGGACGGAGGAAGGAGCCAGAAGCCATGAAACGTGGGCAGCCCCTAGAGCCTAGAAAAGCAGGAGAGAGAGATGCTCCCTAGAGCCCAGTGAGACCTACCCGGACTTCCCAGACCCCAGGAACGCTAAGATAATAAATTTGTGTTGTTTTAAGCCACTGAATCTGAGGTACTTTGTTACAGCAGCAAGAGGAGACTAGCATACCCATTTTACAGACCAGCCAGTGGAGGCTCTGGGAAGGTCACCCAGACGTTCAGTTGCTGGGTTTGCTTCTAGAATGAGAAGGGGGTAGGGAGGGGGACAGGCCTGGTGGGGAGCAGTCTGGACCCGGGACTGCCAAAGGAGAGGCCTGGCGGGAGAGGTCAGCAGTGGGCACGGTGGGGCTGGTGACAGGAAAGAGGAAGGAGTGGCAGAGGGGCGGGAGTGGGTGGCTGGCTCGGCCGGGCCCTGTCTTCAGCTCCTGTGGGCCTCAAAGTGCCCGAGACTTGAAGACGGGAGGGGAGGGGGCCCTGGGTTTCAGGCTTTCCCTCCCCCAGCCCGACCGTGCCCAGCACGGCGCCTCCCAACCCCCCACTCTCTCGGCCCCATCCTTCTCCCCCCTTCTCGGGCTCAGCCTCCCCTGCCCCTGGGCTCTGCCCCTCCTCCCACGGCCCCCCAGCGCCCTGGACTAAGTCCCAGCCCCTCGGCCTGGCCTTTGACCGAGGCCGCCAGCACCACCTGGCACAGCTTCCGCCTTGAGCTCCGTCCTCTGGGCCCGCCGGCGACCCTCTGCCACAGCCAGCCTCCTCGGAGGCGCTTTGTGTCCATCACTGTGGCCAGCTCGAGGTCTCCTTGAGATCGGGGCCTGGGCCTGAGTCCCCTGCGGTCCCCAGCACCCCCACCACATGGGGAGGCACACGAGAGGCCCCTATTTTCAAACGAGTGAGCCACTGCCATTCAGCGAACCCAGGTCTCGGGCGTGCGAGACAGCGCAGACGGCAGAGCATCGCGCGCGTCCCAGACGCAAAACAGACAAAACCCCACACCGGCGTGGACGGACACAGGGGTAAGGCCGTCACATTCCCTCCTCTTCGTTTTACGCTACTCGATCAAGAATGGGGACCCGGAAACCCGCACCACATCTGGCGGTGCGGGTGGGGGAGGCCCCCGGCCCTGGATTCCCACAGTGCTGAGTTCGAATCTCCACCTTCCTGATGTCCTTCCTGGGACCTCAGACAGCTGAGCGTCCCCCCAGCAGCCGCCGGGAGCGTAGCAGACGCAGAGGTGCTCAGGCAACAGCGATAGAACCTACAACCTTGCAGCCACACGGGAGGGTTTCCAGCAGGCTGGGAAGGTGTCAGGGGGTGAGGAGTCTCATGACAGCTATTTTCCGACACTTGATGACAGTCTGTCTGTCTCCTACGGCTGGGAACATCTCAACATCTCAAACCAGGCCACGCTGGGGGCGCCGCCTCGCCTCCCTACTGCCTGTGAGAAACGGAGGTAGTGATTAAGAGCAAGTAATTACCTCTCTCCTGCCGCGGAGGTGAATGTCTTTCTGTGGGATCTTCCCTTCAGAACTGTCTTCCCCAGCGGGGAGCTCTGGGAGGGCAAAGGCTGCATTCTTTCCAGGCACGTCGGAATCCCCGACGGCAGAGATTCGCACCTACTATGACCACAGGCAGCACTTGTAGACACGGGGTATGGCAGGGAGGTGGGGGTTATAGGCTCTGAAAGATAATGTCGGCCCCTCCCCTCGGAATGTCAGCCCTCCAAAGGTGGGACTTAACTGTCTCCAGCGCCCAATGCCATTCACCTGCCAGGTGCTCAATAAACGTCACTGAACGAATTAATGAGTCAGATGGGTCAAGTCCTGACTCTACCACTTACTTGCTGTGTGACCTTTGGTAAGTGACTTTGCTTCTCTGAGCCTCGAGCGGCCCCCTCTGTACAATGGTCATAATCCCAGTACCACCCTCATAGCGTTGAGATGCTGATTTGGGGAGTTCACACGTTTATGAAGCCCTGGACAGGACCCGGTACTTAGGACACGATCCATGCCTATGAGCTATCATTACTTGATGAATGAATGAAGGAGGGAACCGCCCTCTTCGGTTCTCTCAGTAATTCTATTAGATGAGGATTTTTAGTCCCCATTTGGCAAAGTAGAAACCCAAGGCTTAAACCATCCTCCACAACTCTCTCTCACCGAGGCGTCCCAAGAAAATGCAAGATGCTCTCAGTGGGCCACGCCAAGAAGCTGCGCGTTCTCTAAACCCACCTTCACCCCTCAGCCTGGCTTTCCCCAGCAAACCAGGGTCTCCCCCTGGAGAATCCTGCAGCCGGCTCTAAAACCGCAGAGTCTCCTGTACAGAAGCGTAACCGCATTCATTAGAAAATCAATGCAAATTAAAAACCTCCCCGGGATCCCACTTCTCTCCTCCGAGAAGGCAAAGATCAAAGAGGTTGACATTGCGGTTGCGGGTTGCGTTGGCGAAGCCACCATGGGAAACAGCGCAGTGTGGTGGTGTCTGGCAACATCGAACATGCCCTCCGACCCGGCAATCCCTCCAGGAGGAATTTATTCTAGCAGTGAGTAATACTGATCGCAGCACACACACCGTTGTTCCTCAGCGCCAGGCACCGGGCTAGGCGCCTTTTCCACATCGGTGCAAGTGATCTCAGCAACGCTTCCATTTTACATGGGTGGAAACTGAGGCACGGAAAGTGGAAGCTATGAGCAGCGTGGTGCTATTCTGTCTTCTTAGAGTATTCCCGAAAGTACACAAACACAAATGTAAAAGAATATTATTGTCAGGTGTGTGTGTGTGTGTGTGAGAGAGAGAGAGAGAGAGAGAGAGAGAGAGAGAGAGAGATGCATGCAAAAGAGTAACTATTTTTTTCCCCCGAAAAACCAGCTTCTTATCATTGTCCACGATCTTTCGTTTTAAATTAACTTCCTGGCTGGACACAGTGGCTCATACCTGTAAACCCAGCTAGCACTTTGGGAGGCAGAGGCGGGAGGATCGCTTGAGCCCAGAAGTTCGAGGTTACAGTGAGCTATGATCCGGTCCCTGCACTCCAGCTTGTGTGACAGAGGAAGACCCTGTCTCTTAAAAAATTTTTTAAATATAAATAGATAAATTTCCTCATCATTCTCTCTTTGTAAAAAATTTCCTCATTAATCTCTAGCAATTCTTTCTTTCAACCTTTACTGCACTTATTTTATTATTCTTTTTCTAACTTCTTGAATCGTTTGCTTTGCTCTGCTCATTTCCTCTTGGACTTTATTTTTCCAATTAAAATTTAAAGCTCTACACATCCTTCTGAGTACCACTTTGGCTCCACCTCCCAAGTTTTGATGTGTATGTGTGCTTCTTAAAAAAGTGGAACTTCAGTTTTAATTATCAGTTGAGCCTAGGCCTCTAACTCCTGGACT
This sequence comes from Avahi laniger, assembly GCA_963575035.1. Classification (NCBI taxonomy): domain Eukaryota; kingdom Metazoa; phylum Chordata; class Mammalia; order Primates; family Indriidae; genus Avahi; species Avahi laniger. Next base: position 6,997 of record CAUYSK010122918.1, on the reverse strand, counting down.
CAGGTGATCCTCCTGCCTTGGCCTCCTGAGTACCTGGGGTTCCAAGTGTGTGTCACCATGCCAGACTAATTTTTTTTTATTTTTGTAGAGATGAGATCTTGCTGTGTTGCACAGGTTGGTGTCAAACTCGCTGCCTCAAGCAATCCTCCCACCTCAGCCTTTGGAGTCGCTGGGATTACACGTGTGACCCACTGCACCCAGCAGAACTCTATGTATTTCTGCGTAATCATCCCCAAGACGTACTCTTGGTAAAATGCACACAATGTAAGATAATGCGTGTGGCATGTTCTATTTGTGTTCAAAATGCTTATGCATGGGTGGGATACCTGGAAGGATACACAAAAAACTGATAATAGTCTCTAGTGAGAAAAAGTAGGAATGGGGGATTTGGAATGAGAAGGAGAATTACTTTCTTTTTACCGTGTGTCTACTACAACTTAAAGTTTTGTTTTGCTTTTTAATAAACTATGTTTCCCAGTTTTGTTTTGTTTTTGTTCTTGTTTTTTTTTTTTTTTTGAGGTAGGTCCATCCTTCCTGTCACTCAGTCACTGTATGATTTACTCGTCCCCCACGCCTGACTATGGTGGCATCGGGGGAATGAGTCTCTGGGGGGTGGGGCTCGCAGGGCAGGTCAGAGCTGGGCCAGAGCTGCTGATCCGCATCATGAACAAGTAGTGGGATAACTTGTGGTTTGGATGGCAGATTTCTTTTTGCTTCTACTTAGAACCAGGGATCAGGGACCACTAGGATTTCTATCCCTGGAAAGGAGTATTTATTGCGTGCATCAGTAGGGGCTGCTTTGGGTTTCAAGTAACAGAACTCCTGACTCCAACTGGCTTCAACAATAAGGACATTTATTAAATCGCTTCACAAAACACTCCAGGGATTGGCAGCATAATAGTTAAGTTATAGATTCAACTGCTGCAGCACAGACATAAAATAACAGTGGCTTCAGTGAGCTAGAATTTGAAATCTCTCTTTTCGCAGCCTGGGTGTAAGCATCCCAGGGCTGGCATGGGGACACCTTGGGGACACAGTAGCTCTCCACCATGGCTGCTGCGGCAGATTACAAAAACGGCTCTGGCACTGCACACCCTCCTGGGTGCGTGCCCCTTTGCAATGTCACTTTGCAGGTTCTCCCATCTTTGCCACGTGACAAAGCCAGCCTGCTGGATGAGAGATGCATGGCTTCGCCAGTCCCACCCTCCCAGCTGAAAGCCAGCCCCTCCTCCCGGAAGCAGAGCCACGTAGCTGACACACAGATGCATGAAGGAACCCAGCCAAGACAAGAGAACTGCTCAGTTGTGCCCAGACCAAATTGCTGTCACAGAAATCACGAAAGGTTATGGTTTTAAGCCCCTAAATGTTGGGGGTGTTTGTTACACAGCAAAAGCGAACAGAGACATCCACATTCTAGACAAGAGAAAGCGGGGTTGGAGGGCAGGACCCTTCCACATAAGGGCACTTCAAGGAAGTAACAGTGATTATTTCCACTTTCATCCTATTGACCAGAAAGCAGTCACAAGGCAATACCCACTTGCAAACAAAGGATACTGGGAAATGTAGTCTTTCCTTGGTTAACCATGTGCCCAGTTTAAAACAAGCAGGAGTCTTACTATAAAGCAGGGAGAAAGTGGACGCTGGGGAATAAGTAGATGTCTCTCCCACAGAGCTTTAGAGGAGAGATGGCTGGGAAGACTTCCCGCAGGAAGAGGCAGGATGTGGCAGGGTCTTGGAAGCCAGGCTGGGCAAGGGGCCGCACGCTAGGAAGGAGGACGTCCAGCCTCCACCTGAGGGTGTCCATCACCCCCTGGGGGCTTCACCTCGCGGACAGGATGGCTGAGAAACCCCTCCTCACCAAACGCCCTGGCCAGGGCAGGAGGCAAAGACTGGGAAAACTTTTCCTGTAAATCTCTGCCAATGAAGACGTAGAGGAAGGGTTGAGGGAGCTGTTGAAGCAGCCCAGGGAGAAGGTGGCCCAGAGGAGGAGCAGCATCCTGGCGTAGGGGGGCTCCGTCGGATCCATCAGCCGCCCCATTTGGACCAACAGCATCATGTTAAAGGGGAACGAGGAGGTGAAGAAGGCGCCACCAACACCAGCAGCGACCTCTTCGGCCGGCGGGCAGGGACGCTGCCCTTCCACCGCGACGTGGCGCGGACGAGGCGGGCGCAGGCGCCGATGATCACTAGCCGCACCAGGAAGCCCAGCAGGAAGCAAGTGACGGTCACCGCCACCTGTCTCCCCAGAAGCCCTGCACTCGGGTTCTGGGCGCTCTCACTCCCTAAGGCGAACTCGAAGTAGCGGTGCTCACACCCTTCCAGGGCCTCTGGTGTGGAATATCAGGTGTGGCGCGCACGTGGCTGCAGCCAGGAGCCACACCCCACCAGCCACCAGATGGCCCGCGGCACCGTGCGGTGGTTCCGGGCCCCCACCGGGCAGAGGACGGAAGTCAGCGATCCACAGAGATGAGGACCAGCTGCCAGATGCTGGTTACGAAGGTAAGGACCAGAAAGGCCATGTAGCATTTGCAGGCCAGCATGTCCAGGAGCCACTTGCCGGAGGCCACGTGGTTTATGGCGATGGGCAGGGACAGCGAGAGAGTGAAATCGGCCAGGGCCAGGTTGAAGAACGATGGGGACGGTGTTGGCCACGCGGAAGAGAGTCATTCAGAGCACCAGCCGGTTGCCCAGCACGCCCACGATGAAGGACACAGCCAGGACGGCTACCAACAGCTGGCGGACGCGCCCCACGGTCTCGGGCTGGCATTCGGAGGTATTCATCTTTTCAGAACAGGAATGAGCCCAGGTCAGAGCCCCGGGCTGCATTTCTCATGCAATAACCTCTTAAGGAGTACTCCCCAGGACACAGGATACAGTTCTAGGTACTGCGGGTAAGCCATGTCCCAAAACAAGCCCTCACAGAGCTCCCATCCTGGTGATGATATCAGTTGTGACACGTATAATAAATCCGTGATAGACCAGTCCAGAACATTCCAAATGTCATGGAAAAAATAAAAATAAAAAGGAAGGGCATCTGACTTTTGGTAGTCTCACACACAAAAAAAATTGTAAAATCTGGATAAAATATTAAAAATCAACCCATTATTGGTTGGAAAAATAGTCAATCTAGAAAAAATTGACAGGAAAAAAATCTATCAATCCAGAGTTTTTATAACCTGTGAAAATATCCTTCAAAAATGAAGGTAATATAAGGACATTTTCTGATAAACCAGATCTGAAATAACTTACACACCGCAGACCATAAGAAATGCTAAAGGGAGTTCTTCAGGCTGAAAGGAAACGGTGCGAAATAGTAACGCTTACCTACAGGAAGGAATGCAGATCATGAAATGTTTTCTTTAAAAAATCAAAGTAAGGAGAATTGGGAATGTGAGGGTTGAGACAGAAAGGGGCTGCTTGTAGTATGATATGGGGTGATCAGGGAAGACCTCATTAAAAAGGTGACATTTGAGCAAAGATTTGGAGGAGGTGAGGAAGTGAGGTGTGTGCATACTGGAGGAAGAGCATTGCAGGCAGAAGTAAGCAGCTTGCGCAAAGGTCCTGAGGTAGGACCATGCCTAGAACATTCAGGGAACAGTGAGGAGGCCCGTGTGGCTGGAGCCGAGTGAGCAATGGGGATGGGTGGAAGGTGGTGGGGAGAGATGGGCGGGAGAGGGAAGAAGGGCAGACTGTTCAGGACTTCATGGGTCACGGTGAGGACTCTCCCAGCTTTTACTCCGAGTGAGATGGGACCCACAGAAGACCGCTGAGCAGAGAAGGGACAATATCTGACTTAAGTTTTAACAGACACTGTGGCTTCAAGGCTGAGACTAGACTGAGGTGGGCGTGAGGGAAGCGACTGCCGCAGTAATCCAGGCGCAGTGATGGGGCTGGGGCCTGGGTGACGTCAGAGGCGGGGACGAGAAGCAGATTCCAGGTTCAAGGTGGAGCTGAACAGATTTGCTGCTGGGCCGGGTGTGGGAGGTGAGAGAGAGCGCAGAGTGGGGGTGGGGGGAACCGGGGGGAACTTAGGAGCAGCAGGAAGTCAGAGCTGCTGTCAGCTGCGATGGCAGCTGGATATTGGCTGCCAGATTACAGGAGAGTTTCCGGCTGGACACGGACGTGTGGGAGTCATCAGCATTCAGATGCTCTTTACAGCCTTTGAGCTTGGGAATGCTCGCGGAGGGTGAGTGTAGACAGAGAAGAGATGTCGGGGGTTGGAGAAAGTCTCAGGCACAGGCTGCAATGCTAGTCGAGACTGGACGACTGTGTGATCTTGGGCAAAATGCTTTCCCTCTCTGAGCCTCAGTGTCCTCACCCGAGACAGAAGTACAGAATCCTTGAATGTCCCTCTCTTCTCTCCACCCCCCACATTCCAGTTCATCACAAAGCCCTGTTGATTTTGCCTCCGAAAAGTCCCTTGCCTCTGTCCTCTGTCCACATCATCCTGCCCCCACCCACAGCCCTGTCATCCAAGCATTCAGCATCCCAGATTTTTTTTGTAAGAGACAGGGTCTCACTGTGTCGCCCAGGCTGGAGTGCAGTGGTGCAATCACAGCTCACTGCAGCCTCGAACTGCTGGGCTCGAGCGATCCTCCTGCCTCAGCCTCCTGAGCCACCCTTTTCCCCTCTGCTCTTTTCTTTTAAAACTCATTCTCGAGATCTCAGTGCAAATTTCCCTTTCTCTCCAGGCTTCCCCTGACTGCCTTGCCTGCAGCGGACTCTCCCATAGCAGCGTCTCTCCTATGCAAGGATTGCTATGGGCAGCACTTAGACCCTGTTTGTTAGACTATTTGATTCCTATCCATCTACCCCTAGTACACAGTAGGCACTCACTAAATACTTGACACAAGATTGATTAAGGAGGATAATCTCTCCTTGGTCACCTGGAGGATGGATTCATTCATTTAGTCTGAAAATATGCACTGAGCTCATACTGTATGCCAGTCACTATCCTAAGCGCTGGGGATACCCCAGTGACAAGGACAGCCAAATGCCTCTGCCTCGTTGCAGCTGATGCACGTGGTATGAGAAAGTTCTTCACCCGAAGGAGGTGGCCCAGAACTTTTAGCTTCTTTGGCCACCTCCTTTATAAACCCTGGCCACATCTCGACTCTCCTTGTTCCTAAGTCCACCCTCGGACCCCCCGAGACGCCTCCCAGCAAATCCCAGTCCCCTGTCACCATGTGCTGTGTCCAAGGGCAAGGTTCAGACGAGGGGGCTCTGTCTCCGTTGTCTGTCCCCAGCAGCTGCCAGCCAGGTTGGGGGGGTGGCAAATGGCAGGAAGGTGGCCTGTGAGTTTAGGCGCAGATAAGGGTTCAGGAAAGTCTTGAGCAAGAGTCATGGTGGCCCCAGAGATCACTATCAGAGCCCGCGAAGTGTCACCAGATGTGGGTCCTGAAAGGCCGTGGGGGCTGGGAGCTTGGGGACTAGAGAGGAAGGGGTTCCAGAGAGATCGTTTTTTGAGGCCATTCCAATTTTCCTCCTCTGTCCTTCCTTGTTCAGTGAAATTAGTCAAGATATGCAAAGCACTTAAAACGGTGCCTGCACACAGTAGGTGCTCAAACACGGTCAGCTCTCATTATTGATGTTACTCCACTCATGCCTTGCTTGACAGGGGGGATACGGTCTGTGGGTGATTTCGTCATCGTGTGAACATCACGGCGCGTACTCGCACAAACCCAGGCGGTCCGCCCTGCTGCACGCCCAGGCTGCAAACGTGCACAGCACTGAATGCCGCAGGCAGTCGCAACGCAGGGGCGAGCAGTTGTGCATCTGATCATAAACATAGAAAAGGAACAGTGAAAGTATGATATAGGGCTGGGCGCGGTGGCTCATGCCCGTAATCCCAGCTACTTGGGAAGCTGCAGGGGAGGATTGCTTGAGGCCAGGGGTTCTAGACCAGCCTGGGCAACATAGCAAGACCTCATTGCTTAAAAACAAAAATTAGAGATACCTCAGAGAGCTAAACAGAAATACCATTTGACCCAGCGATAGCACTATTAGGCATCTAGGGAAAAAGAGCATAAAACATTCTACGATAAAGACATCTGCACCCAGATGTTTATGGCAGCACAATTCACCATTGCAAGGATGTGGAAACTACCCAAGTGCCCGTCAATCCATGAGTGGATTATTAAAATTTGGTGTATGTTTACAATGGAATATTACTCAATCATAAGAAACGACAGTGATCTAGAACCTCTTACACTTTCCTGGATTAAACTTAAGCCCATTATCCAAAGTGAGGCACCACAAGAGCGGAATAACGGGCTCCACTTGTACTCGCCATCAAATTGGTACTAACTGATCAACACTAGGGTGCTCACATGGCAGAAACACTCTCCAGGGATTAGGGGGATTTGGGGAGGGGATAAATCTGCAATTAAAGGACACGGGGAGCACTGTAGGGGGGAAGGGCATGCCTTTAACCCACATTTGGGTGAAGCAAAGACATAAAGTGTAACCATAATGTTTGTACCCTCACAATACCCTGAAATTAAAAAAAATAAAATAAAATAATATGGTATAATATAAAAATGATACACTTGTGTAGGGCACTTACCACGAATGGAGCATATAAGACTGGAAGTTGCTCTGGGTGAGTGGTGAGTGAACGTGAGGGCCAAGGACATCACTGTATACTACTGCGGACTTCATAAACATCATACCTTGGGCTACACTAAAGGGACTTAAAGGTTTTTCTTTCTTCAGTAATAACTTAACCTTGGTTTATTGTGACTTTCTGACTTTTTTACTTGCATGCCTAGGCCGGGCGCTGTGCCTCACGCCTGTAATCCTAGCATTCTGGGAGGCCGAGGCGGGTGGATTGTTTGAGCTCAGGTGTTCGAGACCAGCCTGAGCAAGAGTGAGACCCCATCTCTACCAAAAATAGAAAGAAATTAATTGGACAGCTAAAAATATATAGAAAAAATTAGCTGGGCATGGTGGCGCATGCCTGTAGTCCCAGCTACTTGGGAGGCTGAGGCAGGAGGAT
>CAUYSK010122917.1:0-23491 GCA_963575035.1 Avahi laniger | reverse complement strand
CCACTTTAATGGGTAGAAATCTCTGACTGTAATCACACAGGGAAATCTCTGGTGTGTTCAGTTTCCAAAGGCCACAGTGGGCTATCCTCTGAATCTAGATCTAAAACCAAACCTTCTCTTGGATCAGACCAGTCTGGGAGCATTATATATTAATAGTTAGTTTAGATTATAGAGACTTCTAATCTCCCTAGAGGGCATGTTGCTGCTTTGATACTATCGTAATTTCTCTTTCTACACTTAATAGTTCAATATATCAGCACTTGGTTACAGACGCATCCACACCCATATCCTAAATGCATAAGTAGTTATCTTTTCCTATGGTCACAATTCCACTATTGGTGGTGGGGAATGGTCTAGAGTAGGGATTATTTAACTTACAGGTTTTGACATAATATTTTAAAATTAATCTTGGTGACCAACATGGTATTTCCAACTAAGGATTTTTTTTTCTTAATGTTTCATCAACTTTATCACCACTGTATCATAAAAGAAAAAGACATTTTAAGTCCAAAATGTAGGAAAGACATTTTTTCAGCATAAAGGACAGTTCTTTATATTAAGTAAATGTAGGTTTATTTGAAAAATCTGATGTATTTTTGAGAGGAAGAATGCTATTTCTTGCAATAGTAGAAATGGTGCCATGTGACTTTACAGCCCTCACGGTGGGTGGAAGAGAACAGCAAGGGAATGTCTTATTTTCCGACGTGTCTTCTGTAACTTTCAGCACAGTGCTGGGCACCCAGTAGTCTGGACCAAATTTTACCTCCTTTCCCGATTGTTCCTAAATCCCTTCAACTTTTGGTGCTGTTTGTCATGAATTTTCTTTTGCAGTCTGTCATTATTTTATGCTTATTCGTTAAACATACATTTATTGTCTTGGATCATTACAGACGCACACAAGCACAAACACATTCTTTATTTCTTTAACACAAAAACGCTTCATTTTCTTTCTGATTTTTTTATTGATAAAAGTTAACGATTTATATTTTTTATGACTGCTATGATTATAATCAATGTGGTTATCAGTAAAATGTTATTTACTAAATAATAATGACTCACACCATTTATAGCATGAACATAATTAATAGTATTGACTACGTGCCATTTTCATAGGGAAAAGCTAAGAAAGAAGGTTTGGCAGATATATAATAAGTTCACTTGTGGACATAGCAAGTTTGAAATTATAGCAGAACTTCCAAATGACATCACCAGAAGTTTTCTTTCCTTCCAACTCTGTTTTACATTTTTGCTCTCAGAGGCTGTGTTCTTTCTTCTTTGTTCCTCCCTTAGTCCAGTGATGAGCACATAGCAGATGATGAATAAAGGCTTGCCAGTTGCTTCAGGAGCTATAAAGGTGGAGGTTGGTGAAACGTGGCAGTGGGGAATTGTCGGCCAAAGAGTGATTATAGGATGATAATATAATAGACACATGGAGGGGCAGGAGAGTTCAGTTGAAGGTTTTCAGGAGTAACTATGAAAGGGGAGATGAAAAATGAGTCCCTGAATTATGCAGATTTTTGAAAAATATCATTAATAACTTGAGATTCAGAAAATCATTGCATGGTTTCAGTGACATAAAACTGGTGGCTAGAACACTTATCTCTGGGGATTCCAAGAAAGCCACTCAGGAAAGTGGCTCATTAATTTATTCATTCAATAAATATTTAACAAACACCTACTATGTGCCAGAATTATTATAGGTGCTGTGAATACAGCAGTGGATAAAACAGAAATAATTCCTGCATTCCTAGAGCTTATGTTCTCACAAAAAGTGATAGGCAATCTACAAAATAAATAAATACATAGTATTGTATATGTATATAGTATACATACAGTATGAGTGTTCTGAGGGGAAAATGAAACAACAAATAGTCATCGGGCAAGCTGGGGCAGTGACGGTGATCTCAAGTTCAGGTAGGATAAAGAAGCCGTGAGTAGACCGGCAGCCCTGGCACAGCGTAGTTTTCCAGGAACGAAAGCAAGACGTTCAGGAAGCGAGAGGCCTCAGATTCTCCGAGTGCAATCTGACTTTGCACCCCAATTAACAGTGACAGCATACTGCTTTAAAATAGGAAATAAAGAGGAAGGAAAGCAAACGCTTGATAGTTGACCTGACATTCACTGTTGCGAGATTGGGAATGTACAATAAATGTCACTGATGGAGCAATATTCATGAAGTAAAAATGTCAGTTTTCAATTTGGCATGAGGATGATTTGACATGTATTAGTCGCACACAGAATATTATCATAATTAATGCATTAGTAATGCAGCTGTCCTTTTTCTCCTGATTTCAAGTTAAAAAGGAGGAAATGGAAAGAGGCAAGGGAAAGAGCAGCTCTCGCCCCGATCAGACCTTTCCCTGGCATCTGTCTCTCCCTTTGCGCTGCCTTCTCTGTGCCGTTGGCTTCCGGTCAGTTCTGGTCCAGATTTACCATCTCAATTCTTCCTTCATGTTTTCACAAACAACATGGTGGACTTGTCTGCTGAGGGCATTCTCCTTAATTTTCAACAGTGTTTTAAAAATATTTCCAAAGATAAACATATTTATTGTAGAAATAGCACATAAACAAAATCAAGAGTATAAAAATCTCCCCCCAGCTCATCACCCAGAGGAAACGACTACTCCTGGTTTGGTGTTTATGCTTCAGTCTTTTTTTTCCCTTAAGTATACATATTCATATTTACAAATATCAGATCATTCTCTATATAATTCAGTGATCAATTTCATACATATTAGATTTTTTTTGTCTTAGTAAATGTTTTTCTATAATATCCAATGATTGGGTAGTATATTATTATACAGATATAGCATGATATAATTAATCCTCTCTTATTGTCATGTAAGTTGTTTCCATATTTTCAATATTATAAGCAATGCAGTGATATATGTACTAGCCAAATCTTTGCGCATATCTGTGATGATTTATTCTGGATAAATTTTTAGATGTAGAGCTAATGAGATTATTAGTTATCTATTGAAACAATGATGCTGCAAAACAAACAAGACCCCTGTGATCCAGCAATAGCACTATTAGGCATCTACCCAAAGGAACAAAAGTCATTCTGTAATAAAGACATCTGCACTCGAATGTTTATGGCAGCACAATTCACTATTGCAAGGATGTGGAAACAACCCAAGTGCCCATCAATCTCTGAGTGGATTAATAAAATATGGCATATGTATACAGTGGAATACTACTCAATTATAAAAAATGACAGCGATCTAGCACCTCTTATATTTTCCTGGATAGAGCTTGAGCCCATCCTCAAAAGTGAGGTATCACAAGAATGGAAGAATAGGCACCACATGTACTCGCCATGAAACTGGCACTGACTGATCAACACTAAGGTGCTCTCACAGTAGTAATATTCTTTTTGGGTAGGGGGGTAGGGGGTGGGTAAACTCACAACTAATGGACGTGGTGAGCATTGTAGTAGGGGAAAGGGCACATCTCAAATCATGGTTGGGATGTGGCAAAGTCATAACATGCAACCAAAATGTTTGTACCCCCATAATTTCCTGAAATAAAAAAAATAAAAAATAAGAAATAAGCATTATTGCTCTCATGACTGGAGGCTGCTGGGTGGCTCTGCTGATCTTGGCTGGGCCTGGTTTCATGACAGAGGATTGACTGGCTGGCTGTTGCTGATCGAGGCTAGCTGGTGCTGGGATGACTCGGGGGACTTGATACTTTTCCACCATTTCTCATTCTGCAGCAGGCTGGCCCCAGCATGTTCTTATGTCATTGGCAAAGGCACAGGCAATTTTCTTACACATGCTTTTCAAATTTCAACTTGTATGACATTTACTAACATCACAAAGCGAGTCATGTGATCAAGCCCAGCATCAAGGGACAGAACATTCTGTCCTACTCACAGTTGGAAGATGCTTCAGGATAACGTGGCAAAGGTCATAGATTCAGGGAAGGATAAAAAATTGGGGCAAAATTTGCAATTTTCCATAGTGGGTCAAAAGCCATCCTTATTTTCAAGGCTTGTGATAGAGATATTTCCAAATTGCCTTCTAGAAAGGCTGAAACAACCTCACTAATGGTGTAAGATTTCCCAGTTTTCCAGTCCTCTTGACTCTTGATGATTCTGGGAGTGATTTATGACTTTTCATCTTTGCTGTTTTGATTGGCATCTCTACCTGTCCCTTGAGGCTGCACAGTTTTTCTTTGTGGTGATTGTTTACTTGCAGAGTGCCCCCAAAGCTGCCCAAGTCCCTGGTCTACTTATCTTCTTCATCCTGGATCCTTTGCCCACTTATCTAGCACTTGTGCTGACCAACTCCCAGCTATTAATATTTGGAATATCCAGCGTTCCATAGGCCCATTCCCCAACTGTTCTGAGTCAGCAGGAGTTACTATGTATCTTTTAACTTCCTATCTAAGCCAACAGTAGGACAATTTTTGGTCCTCATTATTCCCAGAATATCAGAATTTTTAGAACCAGAAGAGAGCTTAGAATTCAATCTTATTTTTTATAAAATATTATTCCCAAGATACAGCTATTAATATGGGTATGTGTATAGATGAAGATAGGAATATAGGTAAAAAATTACCTAGAAAACAAGTTGGAAGGAATTAATCACTGTTAATATTTTAGTATACATCAGTGTAGGGGAATTATAGGTGAATTAAAAGAAATCTTTACTATTGTGTACAGAAACTGAGGGTCAGAGAGGTTAAATGACTCACCTCATATACTAAAGATAAATAATAGCAAAACTGTCCCTAGAGCCCAGTTCTGCTGATTCCTGGTTTAATGCTCTCTTGAGATAATACCTCAGTGTGACCTCTAAGGCCCAGCTGTCTTTTGTCTTTTGGTTCAATCCAAGATCAGGGTGCCAGCACCTTGGTGTCTGGTGAGGGCTGCTCTCTGTGTACAGGATGGTGCCTTGTTGCTGTGTCCTTCAAAGAGGGAGGAACTCTGTGTCTTCAGATGGCAGAAGGGAGAAAAGGATGATGACTTGTTTCCTCCAGATCTTTTATAATGGCTGCTAGTCCCACTCATGAGAGTTTCATCCTGATGATTACATCACCTCCTGAAGGCCCCACCTCTTAATATTAATACTATCACACTGACAATTAGGTTTCAACACATGAATTTTGGGGGGCATTCAGACCGTAGCACGTTTTCTCTACAGGTTTATAAAAATACTTTTCTATCTCAGATATCTTTTATTTCTCCTGCCTGAGCATATATTTCCTTTTCTGGAGACAGGGACACATTTATTGACTTTCCTTCCTCTGCTCTCTGGCATTGCAGTAATTTTATTGTGTACATGCATACACTGAGAGTGTAAATTGCCTAGATCATGCTTCCCATGGGATGGCTTACTGGTTACTCTAGAGCAGGAGGAACTGAAGAGAAAGAGCAGCAACCAACATCAAAGGTGCGCACACTTGTTGCAGTTCATATTTTGCTCACGCTGTAGCTCAGCCCACCCTGAGACCAAACCTGGTAGGGATTCAGTGTTCTCAGAATTAGCATCTCTTCTTTAAGGTCTGTTTGTACCTTTCTTTTATCCAGTATCCATTTTCCATAAAGTGCTTATTAGTTGTCACATGATCCTGCTTGATGCCGTTAGGCCCCTTATCTGTAAGGCTGGAACACAGAAAACAAGTGTGCCCCTGCCAGTGAGAGACAGTTCAGAGCACGTGTGATGACCTCACGGGTTCCTGCATCTGCAGGGCTTGAGAAAGACACTGCGTGATTTTGGAGATCTGGATTTTAAGGAGCTTGGGAGGTCTCAAGCAGCTGTCAGTCAGCTTGCATTGCACTTTTAAAAGCAAGTCTGCAATTTTATGGCGTGTTCTCCTCTCCAACCACCACGCTTTGCCTTCATTACTGCTTGGGTCACTACCCGGAGAGAGAAGCAACCATGCTGATTCTTCATCACCAGGCGGCATCTCTTCCTAAATTATTATTAGGAGAATAACTGCTGTTTGAATGTTCCCTCCAAAATTCATGTTAAAGTTTAATTGCCATTGTGATCGTGATGGTATTAAGAGGTGGGATCCTTAAGAGATGACCAGGCCATGAGGACTTTGTCCTCGTGAGTGGATTAATGTCATTATTGTGACAGTGGGTTGTTATAAATGTGAGTTCATTTCCCTCTGTCTCTCGCTCTTGCCTTCTTTTGCCCGTCTTCCTTCTGTCATGAGATGACCTGGCATGAAGACTCTTGCCAGAAGCTGGCACCTTGATATTGGACTTCCCAGCCTCCAGAACTGTGAGAAATAAATTTCTTTCCTTTGTAAATTACCCAGCCTGTGGTATTCTGTTATAGCAACACAAAATGGACAAAGACAGTGACCCATCCACATGTCATCATACATCACATAGGAAGCTCTGCATAAATATTTCTTCAATAAATGAACAAAAATAAATCAGTATAATGCAAAGAAGGTCTTGGTTACCCCAGACACTCAGTCCTATTCTGCAGAAGTAACAACCATCATATATTTTATGTAACACTTTCTAGAAAATTTCCAGGTGTGCACAGACCTGTGTGCACTGCCCTATTTTGCCTTCATACATGGGGTCGGCTGGAATGCTGCTAAGATCCCAGCTACTGACCCTCCTGCAAGGTACCCTGTGGCTCTCAGGGCCTGGGATACTAGCACCCACACAGGGAGAGGACTTTCCCTCCCTGATACCTCTGGGGCCCACCCAGGACCGTCAGAAATGCCCATCAAAACTTAGGATATCAATTCCCACAGAGGTCTAGAGCCATGGTGCTCTCAGGAAAATAACAAACTGGAATATGAAGCTAACACTGACTCTTCCTGAAATCCACCAAAATTTTAATAGAATTGGGAAATGGAGAGAGGGAGAACTATGAATAATTATATTCTTTTTACATTTCTAAAACTTTAAATAAAGATCATATATTTATAATGAAAAAAATCTCAGCCTACTTAAAAAATGTATTATCAGTTTCCACTGAAGTGGAGTCTTTTTTTTTTTATTCTAATTTTTTATTCTTTTTTTTCTGCTGTCACAAATTTTACACACATGAAGTAGAGTCTTAAACTCTCAACTTATTAAATGTACTAATAAAGTTTTTATTGGTTACAAATAGATGCAACAAAATCCCTTTTAAGAAACCCCAGGGAACAACTACCATTGTTTTGTTGTAATAAAATTGGGTCTTATTAGCAGTAGACATCACAGTCTGCAGAAACTAGAAATAAAAAGGGTTGGTTGTGGGTACGTCTGCAGTGAATTAGCAGACTGCCTTGAAAACCCTGCTGGACTGTGATGCTCATGGTGAGTAACAGGATCTCCCAGGGTGTTTTCAAAGCAGCACATGATTCCATTCCTTGACTTGCCTCACTTGTTAAAAATCACTGATTCGGGGCAATGTTTTCCTTGCTGTGTGTTTGGGCCTCTCTGGGGCTAGAAGATTACTGCTGGTGGACTGTGTGGATCCTTCAAAATATAGCACATCATTTGCACCAAATAATGTGGTTACCATTTATTGAGCATCTACTATGTGCCAGGCAGTGTTCTAAGGATTTTCATGCATTTACTTATTTAATTCAGTAACCCAGTAAAGCCAATACAATGTTAATCACCTAACAGGTGATGAAACTGAAACCAAAGGGGTGAAGAAAGTTGTCTAGGGTCTCTCTACTCTTAGGGGGTGAGGTGGTATTTAAAATCCATGCCATCTGACTGCAGAGCCACCCACTTAATCACTAAACCACATCAGCTTTCAGAGAAGTGGATGATGTCTCCTGCATGTGGCCTGTCTGTGTGTGCGTGTGATGTTTTTTCCAGATATTTGTAGATGTTGTTGGAATAGATTAAATAGAAATTAAAATAAGAGTGATAGTGAATTTACATTAGTTTTTTGTCATCAGTATTTTCTCTGTCAGTGGATCTAAAATGTGACTTATCTGCTGTGGTGATCTTCCACATCTTTGGCTGTTCTAAAAAGGCCATGATCCCAAAGGATGCCAATCCTTGCTCTAGAGGAAGAGATGGGAATCGAACACACACCGTCTTGGCTTCTTTCTCAGCCATCTCTGCCTCTGCTCATCTCTTTTATTCCCAACCAGGACCCATTGGCACGTTCCCTCATTCTTTGTGATGTGGACATTGGTAAAATAACTTGATAAGCACTACTTTAGGAGTCGCCTGCTGAGATACAAAAATAACTTTGTAACATAACTCCTCTCTGGAAGCAATCATTAGAGGAAATTTATGAATTTTACAACCTATGTTAGAGGCAGACGGCACCCCAATCAGAAAGACCACATTCTAGCATCAAAACAGCTGTCATTGCTGTTACTTCCAGCAAGTCATCCCACCTCAGAAGCTCAGCTTCTTCAGCAGTCTATTGGGGAGAGTGGTTGCAGAATTAAAAGAGATGGCAGTTCTTTGTATTGTTTTTGGCATGTTCATTATTTATTTTAAAGACAGTCAAATGCCTACTCTGTAGCAGGCATGACTCTGACTTTAGAGATTCCAGCAGTAAGCAAAACAGATACGAAGCCCTAGTCCTCATGGGGTTGACATCCTATTTGAGGAAGACAGAAAAAAAGGGAATAAATGAATACATTATCAGATGGTGATCACGTTATGGAGAGAAATAAGATAGGATAAGGGGGATGATGAAGGGGATGATTAATTTCTGTAGAAATTCAAGAAAAGATCTCAGTGTTGAAGTTCTGTTTGAACTCACACCTGAGGCCATCAGAGTGAACAGGAAGGAGATCAGGGGACAGGATGACAGCCCATGCAAAGGCCCTGAGGTGGGAATGTGGTTGGTGAGTTGGAGCACAGGAAGGGGCTGTGTGCTTTGTGTGGAGGGAGGAAGGCTGAGAGTAGAGGTAAGATCAGAGCTTTGAAGGGGTCAGAGAACAGATGGAAGGCCTATGGAGCCAAGATCAAATCTGGGCAGAGTGATAATGCTCCGATTTACACCGTAAAAGGCTGAGTGTGGAGAGTGGACATTTGGGGGCAAGGGAGGGAGGAGGGAGACTAGGAGACTCTGGTCGTAATCCATGTGCCTTGGACCATGATGTTAGTGGTGGAAGAGGTCTGATTCTGGGTATATGTTGAAGCTGAACTTGATAGGACTGTTGATGATCGGGTCTGGGGTGTGGAGAAAGGAAGGGGCAAGGGTGACACCAAGCATGTTGTCAAGGGTTTTTGCTTGAACACCTGGAATGATGGATTGTCATTTACTGAGATGGAAAAGGCCAAGAGAGAAGCAGGTTAGTGGGGAGGGTTGGAGATTAGGGGTTCAGCTTTGGACTTGTTGAGTTTCAGTGTCTAGGAGATGCCCAAGTAGAGATAGGAAATAGGTGGTATATGTGTTTAGGGGGAAGTCTGGGCTAGAATTATGAATTTGGGGATCATTAGCATACACATATTATAGTAATTAGAGGCCTGAGACTGGATGTAAGCACAGAAAATTGAGCACAGATTGTGAGAAGCTGAAGAGTTGATCCCCTTCCTGGGTGGGGTTGGGGCTTAGAACAAGGGTTGGAAGACAAGGGTTGGAAGCAAGGGTTGGCTAGATTTTTGTCAATAAAGTCTTATTGGAACACATCTGTTTACATTCCTTTATCTGTTGCCTATGGCTGTTACTGAGCTACAACAGTAGAGTTGGGCAGTTGTGACAAAGAGGTATGGCCTGCCAAGCCAACAAAATCTACTATCTGGCTTTTTACAAACAAAGTTTGTGATCTCTGGGTTTAGAGAGCAGGGAGATGAGTGGGGACCAGCAAAGGAGACTGAGAGGGAATAGCCAGAGAGGAAGTAAGAGCCCCAAGAGTTCTACATTGGAGGCAAGGTGATGTGAGTGTTTCAGTCAACAGTGTTGGGATACGTGCCATTGGGCAAGTTACTTCACCTGTGAGAAAAATAGTAGCACAGGATTTCATGAAGATTAAATGAGGTAAAACATGTAACACACTTACACCTGGCATACAGTAAGTGCTCAGTAAATGCTCCGATAGCATCTACTTTTGTTTGCTCAGTCTGTGGTCCTCAGCCCTGGCTCTGCACTTAGAGATAAGACTCAAGGTACTTGATGGCCAGCCCCATCTGCCTTGACCAAGTGAGACCCATGACCTATGCTCAGGGCCCTGAGGAAGAAGAAGGAAGGCCAGCCCTGGGCCCCTGCCCTGACCCTGTACACCCTGTCCCCCAAGAGGACCTTGAACGAGAGCTCTGACCCTCCAGCATCTGCTTTTACCTTCTATCTCTGACAAACAATCTTTACTGAAAGCTTTTGAGCAAATGGCAAATCCATCTTTACGAGATTACTAATGTCAACAAATTTTGTGTGTCAGGATTTTATAGGCTCCTGCGGGGCTGTGCCTGTGACAACACTGGTTGGCAGTGCTCGCCTGAGGAATTATACCACATGCCCCTGATGCTCAAGAAGGATCTCGATAGTTTACCTAGGCCTGGGACATTTTCTCCCAGGCAGATTCTTGGATGAGAAGCTTGAGGAGGGGAGTTAGGTCTTTTGAGGCTCCTCTAAAGATTCTGCTTCCAAAGCTCGACTAGAGAAAGAAATGCTTTGCCTCTGTGTACCAGGTTTTGCCTTCAGCATAGCAGCTTCCCTCCCAGTGAAGAGTCGTGGAGCCCATGGGAGCGTTTGTGCTTTTGGAAACGTCATAAAAGAGAATTTGGCCTTTCCCACTCACTTGTTCTTGCGTCTGTTGTTGGTGTCCCTCTTGCTCTTATTGTCACTTTTCTTGGCTAGGCTCTGAAGCTGTGGTCCTCAAACTGCCTTCTGTGGACCAGTAGCGTCAGCATGATGTGGAAACTTGTCAGAGATGCCAATCTTCGATGCCACCCCTAAAGCCCATCGAATCAACAGCTTTAAATGTGTGACCTCAGGCAAATTAGTTAACCTCTCTGAAATCTAGTTTCACCCCATGGAATATGGGGATAATAATAGCATAGGATTATTGCAAAGATTAAACGAGATGAAAACTGCACTGAATTTTACATGTCTTCCAGGTGATTCTGATTATGCTAAAGTTTGAGAACCACTCCTCCAAAGATTCTTCTAAAAGATTCCCATTTTTGGACAATTAGAAGTTCCTGCTAAAAGAATTTTTCAGATTTTTATCCCTTTACACATCTCAAACTATTTTTAATCTGAGCTAATCTGCCAATCATCTTTCCAAAATGAATTAATATATTCCCATTTTTAAAAAAATCTTATAGGATATTAACCACAATTTAACCTTTGCTTTAAAGAGTCAGGGCATTGTCATGAATACAATTATTCCTACATCAGATGTAGGGCTTTTGGCATCATATGTCTATGGTTTTATGTTGTTTACCAGCATTTTAGCTTCTTAAAAATTTTTTAGTTTGTTATTTTTTTATTCATGGTCTGGGTGTCAGCTGTTATTTTCCTAAGTATATCTAGTGTGAGCCTCATCACTTTCTAATTTTTTATTTTTAACTTGATTTAATATAGGGACTGAAATAACCAAGACGATTAATAATGTACACAAGCAAGAGTAAATGAGAAAACATAGGAGTATTAGGAAAATGCCAATTCCACTCTTATAGTTATTTTAAACTGTACCCTAACTTATTGTTGATTATAATCACTTTGTTTTGCTATCAAATATAGCTCATTCTATCCAACTGTCTGACTGTATTGTCGCACTCATTAACCATCTCCATTACCCCTCAATGCCAGAGGTGATGGTTACCTCAATTACCCTGATTTGATTAATTCACATTGTATGCCTGTCTCAAAACATCACATGTACCCTAAAAAGATATACAACTATTATGTACCCATAATAATTTAAAATAAAAAAATTAAAAAAAGAAAACATAAAAGTAAATAACTAAATGAGAAGCTGAGGGATTTTTTTTTTTTTTTTTTTTTAGGTATAAGCTTCTGTACCTGAATTTTTCAGCATAAAATTTGGATTCTTGGGTGCCATACTGTTTACTTCTAATTGTGTCCTAATCGTTTTGAATAACTGAATAGTTAATGTTTTGAATAAGTAAAACTTTTTGTAACATACTCACCACTCAATAGTTCTCTTGAATGTTTGTCCCTCATTGTGTTACACCTTTCTGTTTTTTGGGTATGTTGTTGACATATACACTTTCCTAGAGGATAATGTTTGTAACTAACATCATCCATTTACATGTAAATCACTGCTCTTTGGAATAGAAGGTAATAGCTAAATGTGAGGTGCCCCCTCTCTCACTCCCCCTTTGCTGCTGTTCCATATCCCCTGGGTTCCTGATGAAGTCTCGGGGAGAATACACAGGGCTGAGATGTGAAAAACCCTGGGTTCTAGACTTGGCTCTGCCACTGAGTGATTGTGTAGACTTAGGCGAATCCCTTGGCTTCTCTGGGCCATGAGCTGCAGCATTATAAATTGAGATCATGATGTTCACTTCTTTCTTGCAGTAGTACAGCAAGAATGCAAATAAATATAACAAGTACAAAATCAACCCAGTATCCACTTGTGACTCGTCATTGTTAAGGTACAGTCAAGGCATGTTGGCTCCATGTAGACCCAGAGTTTGCTTCCTCATCCCCCGTTTCCCCATATCCAGCTGCCTTGGCTCAGAGAATTTGGGACTGTGCTGTATTTTTTGTCATGCTTCAGAGCATGTAGAATCAACACAGACATAAAATGAAGCCACAAAGAGAAGGCTGATAGTCACCATAGAAAATGTTGGAGGGAAAGACAAAAACACTCAATGACAACTCCACAAACAACCCTTATTATGGTTCTGGAAGACACAATAGTGTGTATAATGTGATGTTTTGGCTGTTCTTGCTACTTGGAAATCTGGTGCATTGCATTCTGAGATGTAGGGGATGCCAAGTATTTAGATGATGTGCCTGCTTGGCTCCTGCAGTTCCTGGAAGGGACTGGGGTCTCTAGATGCAGCCTGCCAGCTAAGATTCCCAGTTGGGCAGGGACATACATTCTACTGATTAAGGCCATACTGGACCTCCAAAGTGAACAGATACAGGAAGGTTCAAGAAGCCCCCAAAAACCCACCACCACTGAGATCCAGAGGGATGTCTGTTCTCCTTTGACTGAGTCTATGTGGGTGCCTCTCTCCCCAGGAGAGGATGCTAACTGCTGCTGCTCCTACAGGACACATAAGGAGACTTCCATGTACTTCCAACCTCCCATGTGAAGCTTCTGGAAGGGCTAACCTTGTTCATTTCACCTCCTTGCTGCCTATGCCAACCCTAGCCGTTCTTTAAAACCCAGTGTAGGTCTGATCTTCCCTCTGAAATCACCAAAGAGGTCTTTATGACCCCCCTACCTCCTCCTACTTCGGCCTCCTCTAGCACTTACTGCCTGAGATTCCCTTTGGCTCTTGTCATCCCAGGCCTTGTTAGTTAAATTTCCTATGAATATGTTTTATCTTGTTTCCTCTGCTGGACTGCGAGCATCTTGGGGGAAGTACAAGGTCTTCTAAGTACGGGTTCTGCTCTTGGACCAGAATGTACCTGGGGCAGCAGCTGTGTCCCCTCTACCTGGGCTGAGGAACTGTGTCCAGGGACTGGGCTGGACTTCACAGGAGGTTGCAGCAGAGCTGCCAAAGGAAAGACTGAGTGGCCTTACAGCCTGTTGATTGGTGCTGAGTTTCTCAGCCCAAGCAGGAAGGGAGGTCAAAACCAGGGAACCATCAAGAATGTGAAGTCGAGGGATCAGGAGTCAGGCAAGTGGCTCAGGACTGAGGCCATGAAAGGTCCTCTCTCTGCCATTTTGTGGTGCATTCTGCGGTATGGGAATAGGCTGTTTCACAGGGTAAGCTCAGATTGGACATTTCCACCATAACGTGCTCCGGAGGGTGGGCCCATAGAAATATTGATCTTGTTTCTTGTCCTAGCCCTCAAAGAGACCACAATCCCACTCCCCCACTGGTAAAATTCAGAGGTTGGACTCAATCTTTTCTCGCTCCATGGTTGTCGCAAATGAGTTGAGAGAATTGGAAGCAGACCAATCTCTTCCATTATGACCGGATATTCCAAAGAGTACTTTTTAAAACCATCTTGGACATAGAAACATTTCTTTTCATGAATAGTGGAGGCTTGGGATATAAGCTAGACCATTTCTGAAGGGAAGTTTAATAGTTTCTTCATTGGTAGTCAAAACCCTGTATGTTTAAGCACAGAAAGGAAAGCTAATGTAGATATTAAGATGGAGAATGGGCCCACTTCTCTAAGGATGGTGAATTGCAATGAGAACAGAATGGAACAGAACAATGGAGAGTGACTGTGATGAGAGAAGTAAATGCCATGTTTACAGAAAAGAGGTGAGGACACAGTGATGTGTACAGACTCCTGGCAGAGACTTTAGTGATACTGGGCTCTGGAGACCTACTTATCAGTAGGAAGAGGTTTGTTTTCAGGAGTAGTAAGCTGTGTCCCCACAAGAGCATCCTTGAGGCCAATTCAGAGCAGGAGGGCCCATGGAGCAGAGTGGTCAGTTGCCATGGTGAACAGGGATTCCCTGCTGAGAAGTTGCCCTGTCTGCACAGGGGTAGTGTGAGGTAGGGCAACGCTTCTTAAACTTTAATGTACATACCATCGCCTGGGGATCTCTCTCAACTGTACATTCTGATTTTGTAGGTGTGGAGTGGGACCCAAGACTGTATTTCTAATCAGCTCCCAGGTGCTGTCCATGCTGCTGGTCTGTGGATCATGTTTTGAGTAGCATGGTGTAGTGGGAACTGGAGGAAGAAGCAGTTCTAGCCACTGAATTCTAACTTTGGCTTGGCGCTGGGTGTGGCCCTCGCAAGTCACTGACTCTCTGAGATCCAGTTTCCTCAATGGTAACAAAGACGGGAAACAGACTAGAAAGACTCTTTCCAGTTGTACGATGCAGTGTTTCTGTTACAGTCCCGGAGAGAATTTAGACCTCCACCTTGTTCTTCCTTAGAGTAGTCTATTGGCCTTGGAGTTCTGCCCGGTGTCTTGCAACATGAGGATTTGCTTGGTTCATTCAGTATGTAGGGGTTGTTTGACCAACCTCTACCCAGGGCCTATAAGAGCAGATACCCAAATCTATTATTATGTTATTTGAAAGAAAAGAGTAGAAGACAGAGCAGTTTAGTGACACCTGCCCCGTCTCTATTTCTCTAATGGTTCAAAAGTGGCTTTCCCCCTCCCCTGTGAAATGTTTAGAATCATCCTTCTGACCTCTAGCATTTTCCTGTCCTTCCTGTCTAGGAAGCAGGCTCATCAGACCACCCTAAAAGAATGCATAGGCCTGAGACCTCTGAATCCATTTCTGTGAGACGAGATGTCCAGTTTGTTCACTACAACAAGAGCTGCCAGACCTATTACAGTTATGTAATAGGTTTCTTTTTTTAGCCAGGTCTTGAAAATGGTGTGCATTATCCTTTAGGTAATAAATGAAATAAAAAAAATCTGAAAATAAATCAGCTTTGCAAAGTGAAGCTGAAACATTTTCTACTAACGGCACCATCTTTTTTTTTTTTTTCTTTCATTTTTGTTCCTTTTTCAGGAGCTGATGGCAAGTGATTTCTTTTTACCCCATTTTAAGGGCCCAGCTCATCTTGCACAACTGGTTATTGAGATTCTGGCCTAATGTGAAAGAAGAGGCCCTTAGACGTAACTCTGGGCATGGTGGTGATTTAAGAAGCCATTTTCATGTGTCCTCTGACATGGGGTGGCTTTTGCTCCCCAAGTCTCCTTCCCTCCTCAAGGAATCACTTTCCACTGGCCTTGTAGTTATGCTAAGGAAAAACATGTCTTTCTGCCTGGATGTATCAACCTAGAGCAGAAAGGTGAGAGGATACCTCAGTTGCCTAAGGATGACACCAGGATCAATTTCTTTTTGACATCTTAGGCCACTACCTCTTTGTCTCCATAAAATTTCATTAGCACTTTAAATACAGCAGACTGGCTTGGCTGTTGTGCATTCTGCTTTGTGTACAACAGGCCCATTGTTCTACTCTGATTTAACTGGTTTTCTGATGGACGTGTTTACAATACGCCCCTGCTGGGTATTGTGTGTGACAACTGGGGACTAGATAACGAGAGGACATCTGAACACAGAATCCCTCTACCCAGGCATGGGCTGATGGAGTCACAATAGTTAATCTATAGCAGGACCCATGTGATCATCTGCTGGAGAAGCTCTCTTGGCTCGCACAGTGGAAAACCCCGGGAGGCTGAGGTCTGACATCATCGACAAGAAGTGACCCTGCTCCTTGTTTGTGCGCACAGGCACTGGATGGAGGGTGTCTCGAATCATCTGCTTTTGCACCTCATTAGTATTTCTCCTCTGTGTTCCCTAACCACACTTTCCTCCTCGGTGCATGGAAAGCTATTAACAATACACGCACGCGGCGCATCTGTGGAGCCATTATTGCTGCTGGATAGCTGTGTTTGTGTAAAATATTGAACATCCTGTGAAGATTTATAATGCTTTCCCCGCCCTGTCCCCTACCCACCCCCACTTCTCTATTTAAAGATGTATTAACATCTCTAGTTCTACCTGGAGGAAAAACTCTTTGAAGTGAGACCGCATGAAGATCAAATGCCCTTCTCTGAAAGTCTCCCGCTAGAGTGGGCACGGAGGCCTTGTGCGAAGCTGTGGAGTCACCAGAGGCCTAGAGGCGGGGCAGCTCTCTCCCTGGGCTCTGTCGCCCGAGTCAGCCCTCCCAAGCACAGCTGAGCAGCCTGTGGCCACCTGGTTGCCCAGCCCTTATGAGACCTTGAAGGTGCTTCTCCAGAGACCCAAGTGGGGTCTTGGCCTTCGCTTTAACAACTTGGGCGTGCCTTGGTCACAAGGCTTCTTCTGAGTTCCCTAAATACTAGTCTGTGCTCTTCTCTTTTGTCAGCGGAGGTGCCAGTGGCCATAATTCAGTCTTGGGCGGGAGCTAGCCAGGGATTGAGGCAGGGGGTGGGGAAACCTTTGTCCTCACCCAGCAAAGAACTGGCAGGGGCCTGGCTTAAGGAGGCTTTACAGACCCCTGATCTCACCAGCTGGGGCACCTGGTCCTCTGAGGGTGATTCAGGGTTTGGCTTCTTCTAAGGGTGTTCTTATTGCCCCCCCACTCCACCCCCACTGAGAGGGGCCCGGGCCCACAGAACATTGCGTTTCTGTGATGCTAGAATTGTGTGCACGGTACACGCTTGGAGGGAAGGGGCTGCTGGTGCCTGTGGCTCCTCCCCCCACCTCCACAGGTTACCCCACCTGAGCAGGCCCTCAGCACACAACAAGCTGCGTGCTCCAGGGGCAGCGAGTGACATGAGGTGATGTCTGTGGCAAAGGGGAGAATGTGTGCTGAGCCTCGGGAGGCGCCGATTGGCTGGCAGTGAGGTAATGCAGTGCAGTCTAAATGTGGAAGCAGCAGCCCCGGCGTTGAGGGCGTGCCTCCTCAGCAAGCCCGAGTCGCCTGCCAGCCGTCTGAAGGACAAGGTCCCCAAGGGGTTCTGTAAGCCTTGTGCGGCTGGCTGGATCACAGGGCAGGGTCTAGATGGTGCTGACCGGATGGCAGGATGTGCGTTGCCATTTCTGTTCCCCACCCCTAAATCCACTAGATGCCACTGCAGTCCTGACCTCTGCTCCTAAATGGGGATCTCTTGGCAGGGCAGGGGTGGGGGGTTGGCAATGAAGCTTGAAAATGAGGGTCTGGATCTCAGGACCACCTGCCCAGGTCGTGGTGAGGGACGGTCAATACTGCTGTGGAGGACTGAAATGGTTCCCAGGGTAACTAATGGTTTAGCTCCTTTAGTGATGTGGACCTCTTCAGTGGTCCTTCCTAAATACAGTTCTAGGTTCATAATTGGGCCAGGAGTCCACACTCAATCTCCCTATCCAGCCCACTTTTTACTACTTTGTGTCAGTGGCAATTTTGGCTCTGAAGAATGGAAGAATTCAAGGGGACACTGTGGACACTGCCTTCTTCTCTTTAACAAGGCACCTGTTCAAGGACAAACTAGCCTGGCAAGAAAAGTCTTCTAAGGCTTACCAGCTTCCAGGGATCACAGTTGGTGCTCAATGAATACTCCAGGTCAATCAATAAATAGTCACTGAGTACTTACTGTCTGCCAGTGTCAGGGGCCATGGAATAACACCACACCTTTGGGAGGTTATTCAGTTATTCAACAGATATTCTGGGCTGTTTATTTCAGGTCTGACACTGTTCTAAGTGTAGGCTGGTGGTAAACAGAGCGAAGTCCCTGATCTTATGAAGCTAACATCATTAAGGGAGATAATAGGTAACAGACAAAAAGCCAGAGAGTTAAGAAGAAAATGAAAGAGGGTAATGAAATAAAGGATGGCTAGAGATGGAGGTTCCTTTGGTTTGGTGGTCAGAGTTGACCTCTGTAAAGAGGTGACATCTTAGCCAAGACCTCAGTGAAGCAAAGGAGGTGGCCATGAGAAGTTCTAGGAGAAAGCTGTTCCAGGAAGAGGCAACTGTCAGGGCAAAGCCCTGAGTCAGGACGAGCGTGGAGGCTCCAGGAAGAGAAAGGAGACCAGTAAACAAGGAGGAAAGTGATCTGTGATATGAAAAATAAAAGCAGCGGCGATCAGATCTTGCAGAACCTTGTAGGCCCCAGAAAGTAATTGGAATGTGGATCTTTAGGGTAGGTCGCAGGGTTGAATACCCAAGGATAAATGTTCCAGTGGTTGATGACAACTTCTGCTTTGCCACTTGAAGAGAGGCAGAGCTTGTTATTGGGTTAGTACAGTCCTGCACACTCATAGAAGTGAGGGCATCTCTGCCCCCAGACACACGGTACTGCTTGGGTGCTGAGTGGGGGCCTGGGCAGTGCTTTGGAGGAAGGTGGGCTGGGGGGTGGTGGAAGCAAACCTGTCCTCGAGAGGGATCATCCTCAGTGATCTGCCATTAGCCTGAAGCCTTTCTTTCCTCCAACATCATACTGGCTCTTTGTTATTGGACATTTTCTTTGACCCAGATCCTTTGCTCAGCTTCTATGTACATCATCTTGTTTGATTCTCATAAAAATCTGGAAGGTGGGTGGTATAATTCACATTTGAAAAATGAGGAAACTGAGACTTGAAGAGATAAGACAACTCTCCCAAGATGGCTCATCTGGGAAAAGATAGAGTCAATGTCCAAACTCCAAAGATAAATGGACTTTTGACAATCTTGGTTGAGGATGAAAAGCTCAGGAAACCTTTCCTGGAAGAAAGGGTGGCACGACAGAGAGAGAGAGATCTGAGATACATGCTAAATAACATAATATTGTAGGTTAAGCCAAGAGCAATTTTGCTCCCGAGGGTACAATTGGCAATTGCTGAAGACGTTTTTGCTTGTCACATGAGTGATGGGTGGGAAGTGCTACTGACATCTAGTAGGTAGAGACCAGGGATGCTGCTAGACGTCCTAAGATGCACAGGACAGCACCACAGCAATTACTTGGCCCCAAATGTCAGGAGGGCCAAGGCTGAGAAACCCTGGTTTAAAGTCTTACAGTGCTAATTGCTCTCTCCTTTCTTCTCTCTTACTTATATCGCTACCCTTGGGGTTCTGCCACAATGCATCTCCAGGTACAGACCTAAACCCAAAATGAAATTTAAGATTCCGCTGAATGTGCTTTTCTTCCCAGCTCTCTTTGCTATTTAAGCTGTTAGTGGAGGCAAATGAACAGCTTGATCTCATGGCAAGTGAGTCCCTTGAAGAGTGGGGAGGGCAGAGCCCCGGCACTACACCCCATCAGCCCTCTGGCCTTGGGGAGGTATTAGTCAACTCTGTCCTGTGATTTCTCCATCTGTAAAATGGAGCTGTTAGTACTTCTCAGGCTTGTCGTGAGAATTCCATGAGAGAATAGATGTGAAAGCACTTTCATAAAAGTACTATATAAATATGTTGTTACTAATTCTTATTCCACTAATAAAGCTAAACCATCATTACTCTGCCCCTGACAATAGCAATTTGCTGAACTATTAGAGTTCTGTACATTATAGTCTTAAAAGAGCCAGAGAGAGATGTAAGGGACCTCAAGAGGTGGCACAGAAGAAAACAGCCAGAGATACCCCTGGGAATTAGTAAAGTGAGGTGAGAAGACACATGGTTTCTTATCCAGTTGCTCAAATGTCCGTTGTACATTTCCTTGCATCATCATTGACTTTAGATGTAACATAATAACTTCATTAATAAAGTTGTATCCTCCCCCTCCCATCAGGGCTCTGAGGGCACAGTCTAAACAGAATAATTAATTAAGGAAAATGAAGAGACAATAACTCAAGCAATGGCTACAGAAGATCAAAAAGCAATGAGGGAGCTGCAAAAATTTTCACTGTTGTTGGACATCGGGCAGTGCAAAGGAGGCTGGGACGGCCCCAGGGTTCCAGATCACCAGGCAGAATGTCTTGGAACATCCTCTTACCTTTTTAAAAGTTAGAAAAGATAGTGCAGGCAGCATCTTGACCAGCATCTAACACAGGCCAATCCATTGCTAAAGAAGACTTTGTGGGGAGTGAGGTGGTCTGAAGAAGCCGTAACATATGCAGGATTGTACTGATGGGGAGGGCCGAGGGAAAGGTGAGCGTAGTGACTTCAAAAATACGTCCTAGATGAGCTCCCTAAATAATTGTGAGCTTTTATTATTGCTTCGCTTTATAAGCTGTTATGCATTGAATGTTTGTGTCTCTTCAAAATACATATGTTGAAATCCTGAAAAATACAAAATATCCAAACTGGTTTCTGAAATTCCTTTAAGAGGAAATAAATATTTTCATCCTACAATTAAAGATAAGATCCTATATCTTCCAGGAAGAGAGAAATAATATTATCTTAAATTTATCCTCCAGGTTTACATGTGATTACAAAAACTGAAGAATCCTTGTCCCTAAATCTGTGGTTTGAGTACAGGGCTCTAAATTAAGGCCATTTGCTTTGCCTGAGTCTCTGTATTAATTGGCTAATAGGGACTATAATCACAAAGCTTCCTCTAGGTGTCACTGCCTAACACCTTTCTCATGACCAAAAGAGCTTTGCTACTTCTTTTTGGGCATCTGAACCTGATTGCACAGGACACAGTGAAATCATTATTCTTTATTTTTTTTTCCAGTTTCTATCTCCATCCCCTTCTCGTGTCCCACAAAGAGCCCCCTGGAAGCTCGATGGGGTATAGGAAAGAATATTCAAGGGACTTAGGAGACCTCAGGCCTAGACCTGGCTCTGCTATTATACAGTTTGGCCTTGGACAGCCATCAACACTCTCTGGGCCTCAGTTCCTCTGCCTGCCAAATGGGGGTGTTGGACTAGAGCTCTCCAAGTGCCATTCTAACCGTGAGAGTATGGGTTGGGGATGACTCTCCTTCATTTTGTTCAGGGAAGCCTCCCCTCATCAGCCCCCACCGACAACCCAACTCTGTATTTTCCCGTCTTTCTGAGTCCTTTCAAGGATTCGCAAGCGTGTCTGTGGTCCAAGTGGATACGAGTGACAACCTCGGTTCCTGTCTCTCGGCAGACTGTGGGCGCCTCAGAAAGACATGGGTGGTGGATTACAACTGCCAGCTTGAGTAGAATTAGTTGCAGGAGGACTTTAAAACTCACCCTTGAAGATGCGGAACTCAAAAGGTCACTGGTTCACAACAGTGGGCCAACTGGAAGAGACAAGTTGACAAGATAAAGCAGAGCATGGGCAACCTTACAAAGTAGCAGACCCTGAATTTCTCCTTTTCATGGGATAATTACCATAGCCTTCAATTTTAGGAACATGGCAGTGTATTTGTGTACAATTTACTCCTCTTTCAGGTGACGGAACCAGAGTCGGAGGCGTGTATATGTGACTCTGTTGCCCTCTAGTGGCCAGACTGCAGCAGCATGCACAGCAACCCTCCCAGTAAAACTGCTCGTGGCTTGGTGGTGCAGCTGACGTGTGAATAAGGGTTCCTGGGACACAGAGCATCAAGGGGGCTCAGGGACTCCTTTCAGCAAAACTCCTGATTTGAGATTATGCAGACAGCGGATGCATAATCCTTTCTATTTCTAGGGTCAGGTCTGCAGCACAGAGAGGTCCTGTTTCGCCCAGAGTAACATAGTACCCAGACGCAGAGCTGGGATGAGCCCGCTTCTTCCGAGGTCCGGTGTCCATACTTTGGGGTAACTAAGGCACCTAGGGTCTGCTCTCACAGCACACATTTGCTGTGTCATTTCCGTCTTGGTTAGATGTTGTCTCTAGCAAACAGATATCATTATGTGGTTTTCCAATTAACACTTCCCAAAGGGAGCTGGTTAATATGGATGAGGCTTTTTAACATTTGGCTTTGAAGAGAGGGTTATATGCAGTTGTAGCAGAAGGAGCCAACATTTTAGTAATTGGCTAAGGTTTGCAGAGGAGCAAGGCAGTCTGGGTACTTGCCATCTCTGGGAGTTGGGATGTTTGCAGAATGTGTTATTGTGGTGCAGTCTTTCAGTAATTTTTCAAGTCAACTGGAAGGTGGATCTAGGCAGAGCTCATTCCAGGAAGGTTAGGATTTTAGGCTCTAGTTGCAGCAAAAGAGCTGGATTGCTGAAGGTCGTATGTGCATTGTTGATCTTGGGCACAGGCAGAGAGTTCTTAGCAGGGATCCCTTAGCCCAACTATTACCCTTTGCAACGAGCAATGATACGAGAGAATTAATTTATGGAGAGGCTAAAGAGTATAGTGGAATGAAGAGACGTGCATCATGCCTTCTGCTTCCAGAAGAGAATCCAAAATCTATAAGGCAGGAACAAGGCTAAATTTGGTATGTCACCTCCCCTTACTCTACGGGAAAAGAATCCCCAATTTACCCAGCAAAACTTCCTCCTCCTACTTTCCCTCCAACAGTTTAACTCATGGGAAGAAAATGGGGGGAATAAGACATGCCCTGGCATTGAAGAGGGGTTATTTGAAAACACAGCAGCTTTCTATCTCCAAACGTTCGGAATGCACCTTATGCTGGCAACGCTATTGAGGGTTTAAATGATTCTGTTTTATAGCATGTTATGTTTCTCCCTTTGAAAATGAGGAGCTTGAATTACCTTTCTTACTTCATAATAGAAATTTAGTCTTATTTCTCAGTATATAGTTAACACATAACAATCTGGTGCCTTCTAGTGACAGTTCACCTAGAAGTAAGCACTCGACAGGTAGTTTACAAAACCCGCACTCATGCCCTTTGCCTGCACACGTCTCGCCCCCCAAGCTTCAGAGTCACCATGGGTCCCTCTTTCATTCTCTGCCTCCCCAGCCAGCCCCCATCCCTACCCTGACACCATCAAGTTCCATTTTAGCCATTCACCCAATCCTGCTGGCTTTTGGTCCCTATGGCCCAACATTAGTTTTTAATCTGATCATTCTTTTTTCACTCTATGAAAAAACCTCTTTAGCTCTGGAAGGCCCTCGTGAGCCAAAGTGCCAGAGGTACTTGTGGCGATTCTGAGGTATTTTCTGGGACAGGGTAAAACGGACAGGAAAGAAGGGAATAATAAGAAACAGGGAATGGGATCCCTTGAGGAGAAGCTTGCTGGCTG
>CAUYSK010122916.1:0-37751 GCA_963575035.1 Avahi laniger | reverse complement strand
GGGGGGCTTAGTCTTATCCAATAACACACAAAAGCATAAAAGTTAACCAATTAGCAAAAGGATTAAAAGTTAGCCAATTAATAGCAGTTTTTACATGCAGTACAGTTATGATAGGCTTATAACAAACAGTATTGTTATGATAGGTTTACAACAAGCAGTACAGTCATGACAGGCTTATAACTCTGCTTAACTGTTTTGTGGTTTCAGCCAGCTGGTGCATATCCTACCTACTTGCTCTACTTAGCTGCTTTGCGGTTTTAAGCAGAACTGGCATGGAAATTCCCCAACATGATGACTCATTTTGTCATATCATTTGTAATGATGGACAACAGACAGAAATGGGTGCCCAGAGTGTAGAATTACCCTGTAAAAAATGTCTGCCTGGATTAAGGCCAGCTGGGAATTCAGCCTTAGGCCTGTGGAAGCGTGTGGGGAACTCAACCAAAGGTCAAGGAAGGAGAGGAGACAGTGCAATAGGGAAAGAGTGATTTCAGCGAGAAATATTTTAGGAGCCTCCTTTCCTGGGAATTTTGTTCCACAAGACTATAAAAGCTAACCCCAGGCTGGAGATTCTCAAACAGAAAAACAGCCCCTTGGTTTGCTTCCTGACCTAGTCCTCTTCTGCATAACTCAGTTTGTCCGACGCAGAGCACCAGTCACGTTTCTTGGAGCACAGCCGCAAGAAACGTCTGGCTTTGCCTCGCGCTTTGCTCACTGGGTTAAGGCTGGCTTGATCTTATCGCTCTGCTGAGCAAGACAGTCCAAGCGGCATTCCCCAGGCCCGTCTCTCGGCAGGCCATTCTCCGTTTCTTGCTACCTCATTAATGCCAGAAATCCCGAGGTGAGGTGTTTGCCCGACTGCAGCTCTAAGAACGAACAGGGCGAGGGAGCTCCTAGTTTCCTGCGCGCGCGCGGCCGGCGCATCGCCCTCCCGGCCCTCCAGCCCCGCCGGCGAAAGGAGGCCGGCGTCCTCCACTCAGAACGTGGCCTAGCGCATCGGTAGTCCTGAGAACAAAAGAAACAGAAAAAGAAAGGAAAAAAGAATAAACCTTTGGACATCGTGGCTAGAAATTATTCCGAAGACGGGTCTTTGGACCCGGGATTGACCCTTTCCTGGCGTGGCGCCCAGGCCCAGTGCCCGCGCGAGCCACGCTGGGACGCCCGCGGGCGGAGCCGGGGCGGGAGACGGCGGCCGGCCGGTGCCGCGGCGCGACCTTGTGGTTTGGGTTCCTGTCGCAGATTCCCGCGCACAGAGCGGAGGTGCTGCCTGCGAGGCCGAGTTAAGACCTGCACGAAGATTTAACTGAAGGATTTGACACACCTGGTAACAGGCAGACAATATATTTATGTTTAAGCCAGGGTTGGGGGGGAGAGGGCTAGGAAGACTTTTAGTGTCAAAAATGGCCATCAGGTGTTGTCTTAATGGTCTAAGTGCATGTAAAAGTGAATTAATTCATTTCAGTGGCTACTATTGCAGTTCCTCTTTACAGGGGAGATAACAGGTGCAGAGAGGTCAGTAATTTGCCTAAGGGCACACAGCCAGTGGTAGGGCTGGGATTCAAACGCAGGCAGTCAGACCCTACAGTGTGTGATTTTAACACTGCGTTTTACTACCTCTCGAGGGTAAACGAGGGTGTTCTAGCTGCGCAGTGGTATTTAAAATAGTGAAACATTAATAATAAACTTTCAGCAAAAGAATAAAATAGTTAAATTCACTTATAACCTAAGTTTTAGAGGCAAAATATGAAATATTTGCAAAATATGAAAATTCACGTTTTAAAATAATATTGAATAGCAAAGGACATCTTCATGATGTAGTATCAAGAGAAAAGGCGTACTGTAAAGTGGCATAGTGTTACCCGCATTTTGTTCCACGACAAAAATGTTTTTAACTACATTAGCTCTGAGTGGATAAGCATAGAAAAAAAAATGCTGAAAGAAATACACTTGAATATCTACGAATGGCTCTTTCCAAGTAGTAGAATCAATGGTAATATTTGCTTTCTTCTTTAAGCTTTTACACATTTGCCACTTTTTAAAAAGCAATCTACATATAATACGTTTAATACGTTTATATTAATAATAAGGAAAAAATTCCACTGTGTAGGGGAATGATGTGGTTGGATCTGACTTCTTCTTTCCCATTAAGCACGTTCCATCCTGAAACAGACTCTTCCCAAGGCTCACTGCCCTTCACCATGGGCTGGGCGGGAGGGGGGGCTACCCCCCCTCCCGCTTCCCCTATTCCTCCCCTCTCAGTGCTCTGCAAACATTTACCTTGGTCCACGGTCCACAGAAGGGAACCCTGCGGTGAACTCTGCCATGGTGCCAACTTCTTTATGGTGATTTTAATCACCCCCTAAATTATAATGTTTTGAAGTTTTGGTTCCGTGTATCAGATTTCTGCTCACAAAGGAGAGGTGTGAGGCTGAGTTAAGATATGCGTGAAGATTTAATTGAAGGATTTGACACAACTGGTAACAGGTAGACAGTATATTCACATTTAAGCCGGGGGTTGGGGGAGGGATATGAAACCTTTTAGCATTAGAAATGACCATACACACTTGTTCATTTATAAATAGATCAATGGATTATCAATGAAAATACATCATCGAATCTACTGCACACGGATTATCATCCCACTGTATATAAGGAACAACCCAACCTCTAATTCCCTGCTAAGTAAGAGAACATCCGCCCCCCTTCTGCTCCCTGTCTGTTGAATGTCTCTTTGTTAAAGAATGACAAAAGATTATTTAACTATCCTTTATATTTGTGGAATTTTCTTTTCAGTTTTGTATAACCTGCATTTTTCCTTCTGTGATTCAAACATGTTTTTTTCCTCTTTGTGTATTCAGCAAAAGTATCCCCCAAAGGAAGTTGGCCTTTGGCTCTCGGAGGTGCATTTAGACATTAATTAATGGATCTGCTTCATGATTCTTTTAATGAGAAATTCAAATACATAAACTTTTAGGATCAAATAGGACCCAGAAGGATTCTGGAATTCCCAGGCCACCAGCAAGGTACTCTGATGTTTGTTAGTGTGACTGCAACTATTCTCCAGATGACAAAACAGAGGTCCCAGTGAGAAAGAGGGAGAGGGGAGGAGCTTGGCTAGGGTCAGACCCTTGGCCTGACAGCCACTTCCTTGCAGACTGGCATCAGTCCTATTCTTACCAGGGCTTGGTTTACCTGGGTCCTGCACCAGATCGGTCCCTAGGATAGGAGGGAAAAAAGAAAAACTCAGGTCTTGGAGGGACTGACGGCGGGTCTACAGAATTGTTTTTCACTTCCTGGTATGGCCTAAAGGGTCCCACACCACCCTGGGTGACCCAGGTCGGCCTTGACCAGATGTGGGGCCAGCACCCCCTGTCTCCAGACAGCCCATGAACCAAAGTCCTCAGTGCCTTTTGGGCCCAAAGGCATAAATCATCGATTTTCTATGAATTAGGGTTTACCGTTAAATCGTGTGCTTTCTATTAATAGATCTTCGTAAATGCTGCAGGTGCGAGGAGAGCACCTCTTTGAAGTACTGCTTAATCATCTCCTTTCCAAATCCTCATAATCCAACCCTCGTAAAAAACCCTGGGGATTATTGATTGAGGGGGCCTTGGGGATCCCTAAAGGCGCTGCAGCTCAGACACTGGCCTCTCCTGGTGGTGTGGCTGCAGGCTGCACCCGGAATGTGTGCCAGGTGTGGCCAGCCTGCTACACCAGGCAGGAGGGCGGGCCAGGGAGGAGGAGGGAGCAGGGAGGAGCCCAGGGCGGAAGGACTAGGGCGAGCCGCGCCCACGGGCCACCTGTTTCCACATGATCATTTTCAACCTTAAAGAGCGGGTATTTCTGTGCATGTAGCAAGATATCACAGGTACCCCATAAATATGTACAAATATTATCTAGCAATAAAAAAAGAGTGGGGCTTTCCTCTTATTTATTGGAGTGCTTAAAACGATATTCTTAAAGCTTACTTTAAGAAATGAATTGATTAATTATAATTAATTTAAATTAAAAATAAATTATTTTTAGTAATTTAATTAATTAAAATAGAATTTAATTAATTTCTTTGCTGTCATGATCTTCTGTGCCTCCTGTTCAGGCTCTGTCCCTCCAGCCACCATATACTACTTCTCAGTCAGGCCATGCAGGGCCACATTTAGCAGTATTTTGATATCTCCCTACGTTCCCACCTAGAATGTCTGTCTTTTTCTCTATTTCATGAAACCCTCCCAATCAGGCAAGGTCTGGCTCAAATGTCACCTTCCTGAGTTCCTAGGCTGACCCAGTCACTTCCTCCTTTCTGTTTCAGTAATACTTTGTTCATGCCTCTATTATAACATCCTTTTGTTCAGGTCTATTCAGTTAGGATAGTTGTTCATTTATTCAACACATCCCTTATCTTTTGGGTTCCAGGCACTGGGCTGGGTGCCAAAGATCCAAAGTTGAAGAAGATGCAGTGCTTGATTTTGAGGAAATCACAGGGTCATGTGAATCACAGGGTCATGGGAGAAAGATATGAAAATTACCAGGTGAGGAAAATATGCTCAATGTTTGAATAAAAAGTTTTCTGAGATCTTAAGTCAGGAGCTACTGGGTTGTGAAAACGTGAGCAGTGTCTTGACCGGGGACACCCAATAGGGCACCTCCGGCACTTGTTCAGTGCTGAGTAAATCCTAACGGAATCATTGGCCCTGTTGAAAGACATTTCTATCTAGACCCGCATTCGCCAGGTTGGAGTCCCAAATTGTGCCTCTCAGAAGATGGGTAACCTAAGGCAAATCATTCAAAAGTTCTGTCCTCCTTTCTCGTAAATGAAATGGATATAATAATACTGACCTTCTTCTAGCACTGTTATCAGGAGCAAATGAGGAAATATAAGGGAAAGCAGTTTGAACACTCTAAAGAGGTAACTCAAAGAAATGTCCCCTTGTAAATGCTGTTACCGTCATGACTCAGAGCAATTCCTTCTACTGAAAACAGCTCTGTGCTTCCAACCCCATGGGATTAACTACATGATCTGGAAAACTAAAACCATGACTGGCGTTAGGACAGTCCACAAAACATAGGAAGTCCTGTTCTTTTTCACTCCTCCCGAGCATAGGTGCGTATATTTGCATGGAGACCAAGCTGTTCAGAGACAACTATAGAATATCCTTGATGTGTGATTGGCCAATTCTGTCTTATGTAGGGCAGAATGAGAATGCAAAGATATCCACATACCTCCTAGGAAGGACTGTACGGATAGCTTCCCAAATCAGGCCCACACCTGCAGCTATTATAGGTGGGATTTGAGATTTGCTAGTGTGTTCAGATTTCTTGTCATTGTCTTTATAGCTGTGGTCAGAAATGAACACTAACCTGTCAGCACGCGTGTGAGAGTAGACAGATTCAACATTGGTGTAGTCAGCTTTGCATTGCACCAAAAATCATAAAATTAATCAGCTGCTAGAAAGATACCCTTGAAGGTGAATGAATGGAAGAAGACATGTACAGAAAAGAATGCATTTGAACAGGGATCTATTTATCATTCCACCTTAAGTGTTCTGTGGGCCTATAAAAATATGGAAATGTGTGATAGAGTGGAATGAGCCAGGGAGGGAGGCAAAGGCTCCCAATGGAAGGGAAGATGCTTTTCTTCTGACAGTAAAATCCACTTGTTTGAAAATATATTTGGCAAAAATTTTGATTATCCTTCCCACGTGGAATGGTATTTGTTGGATGAGGTATATGAAATGAGAAATCAAACCCCATTTGGCTTGCAGAAAGGAAAATGAAGCTTTTTCAATGAATTCGGGTACTCTTCAGTGTCTGATTCAATGACCTGCCTAGTTCCTGAGCACCCAGACGCGCTTGCCACACAGGGGCGAAGACAAGGAGCCAGCCACGGGGCGGGGCACCACCACCGCTCTCCCCAGCCGGCTGGCGCGCTCATCCCTGCGCCAAGATGTCTCTGGCTTTTGCTCAGCTGCTCTTTTACTGGAAAACAAAAAGAAGAAATACCCACAACTCCCCCTGGTTCTGAATCTGAAGACGGAACTGACTGTCCTCACGGCTGGGTGTGTGGAAGTACTGTAGACAAACCGCCTCTACCCTTTCACTCCCTACTCCCCAAACTGGCATTTTAGGCGCAGTCACACTGTCCCCACTCCCCCAGTGGTACCAGTATTTTCTTCAAGTTATGTTGCTGCCTGCAGAATCATCTGTGTCCTCCAAATAGGCATTTTCATTCTGAAGTTTATAATATGATTTGACTTTTTAACATTTACAAATATATTACATTGAAAGAAGTTAAAGTAAAAAAAAAGTATCAAACTCCCATCTATTGTTAAATGATAAGTTTCACTCCTACCTTAGCTTAGGCAAGGTATTCTGGTATTGTTGAAAGCAATGGTACTTAAGCCTTTGTGGTTTGGAGATCACTTTTGCTGGGAGGAAAGATTTTCTGGGCCACCTGGCACTAAGAGTCTTATCAGAATAAATGGGGTGCCTGTCTCCCCTTGTAAGTGTTAACCTTATTAGAGGCCAGGCTATTGACGGCCCAGGGGAGGGGACTCACACTAGTAGTGTCCAGTGTTCCCTGGAGTGCTCTCTGGAAACAGCTGATCCCTGGGGAATCTCTCAGCAACTCCAATTGTAAATCTTTTCTGTAGGAAAACATGCACAGAGAACTGAGCCATGTTTTCCTGGAAAGACAAATAAAAAGGAAATTAAATGTTTGATCTCTTGATGTAGCACTGCATTGTGATTCCCTGGTGTGTATGCTTTTTCTTTGTAATAAAGAAATAACTGAAAAGAAAAATCCTCTAAAAGCTCATAGTGGTCTTCTACTTGCAAGCTTTCTCCTTCGAGTTGTCTTTAGGGATCCACTTCTCTTTCCTCAGTTTGCCTTGAAAGGTGAGTAGCTAGAAGTGCTCATGTAACTTCCTGACATCGTCTGGGAGTGCTTGCCCTCTTTCCGCTAACACGCTCATCAAGGACTTATCAGGGTCCTCCAGGGAGGAGCTGCTCGCTGACACCAGCCAGTATCTACTGTCTGTGAGGGACCCCAGACTCTGATAAACTGTTTGCCCCAAGTCACCCGACAAAGGGGCAAATTCCCAGGGAAAGTATCAAATGAATCTATTAATGAGGCAAACACTAGGAAAGAGGTGAAGAGAGGCAGGCAGGCTATGGACAGACCCAGAGACTGAGTGAGCTGAAGGGAGTGGACGTTTATTTATCTGGTTCTTAAATGAGCGTTAATGCGAAGATCTCTCATCTCAGTTGAAAACATTTTTGAGCCAAACCCTTAACTACACTAGGGCATCTCAGACAAACTAAGGGCTTCGGAGTTTACATTTTGAAGGAAACAAACAAACAAAAAAGCATTTGGAGTCTCATAAAGGTAAATATTTGTGTATACATTATGATTATATATTAATATTTGTCTATGTTGTGATTTTTGTCTCTTTCAAGAGTTTCTTCGAAATTGGGCCCTGAGTTAAGTGGAAAAACCTTGGAGATCAATTTGTTCAAACTCTTTATTTTACAAGGGAAGTTAAGCAAAATGTGCAAATTCACACGAATGTAACATCTGGTTAAGAAATGACACGAGCTAAACCCTTGTCATGGCTCCTCGATGATGTCATTTCTACCATGTTATTTTGGTTACCTTGTATTTTCTCCGCTGCCTCTGCCAGCTTGCTTATTTTGAAAATACCGAGACTTCAAGACCCTGCAATGCTCTTCCCACTACGTTCACCTTCGTTCTCCCCCTGCTACGGCTCTGAGAGGTTCACTGTCTACTTCTATTCTTTGGACAATTAGAAATTTTAACATCCATGTTTAACTTTAGAAGAGAAAAGATTAATTAACTATCCTTCCCTTCATTCTAAGAGACCTCAGAATAATTTAAACTCCAATCATATTTCCGTTCAACTTATATTCACTGTTGTCCAGTATTTTAGTTCTATATTGATTTTTTTAAATTGGGGTAAAATTTGCAGTGAAATGCACAGATTTTCAGTGTACAGTTGTGTGTATTTTAATCAGACACAGAATGAATGTTCCCAATCGCACAACCTCCACCCAAATCAAGATATAAAAAATCTATGTGAAGTTTCCTGATTCCCATCAATTCTCACCTCCCATTAGGTGAGGTTCTGATTTCCATCACCATAAATTAGTTCTGCCTAGTCTAAAACTTCATATAGATGGAATAATACCTTGTTACATTTTGGGTTTGGTTTCCTTTGCTCAAATGTTTTTAAGAGCCATGGTGTTACGTATATTAATAGTTTAGTGATTCCCAAAATAAACTCCTGGGAGTCCCTAAGATCCTTTCAGAGTGTCCATGAGGTCAAAATTATTTTTATAATTAACTAAGGAACTTATTTACCTTTGTCATTCTTATTTTTTCCCAAGTGTACAGGATAGTCCTTCCGAGGCTAAAAGAAGTATGATATTACAGCAGATTGAATGAAGAAGCAGATAGGAGACTCTAAATGTCTGTTATTAAGCTAGACATTGAAGCGATTCCCCCCAAATAAAGCAACATTTTCTCACTAAATGTTTTTGTTTTGACAAATATAGTTATTTCCCTAAAAACATTTCACTTATGTTAACATGTAATAAGATTATTATTGCTATGTTAAAGTGAATAAATGAATATATATTTTTAAATTAGTTTTAATTTCTAATATGGTAAATATCAACAGCCATAAGACACATAAGGGAAGCTCTTTGGAGTCCGCAATTATTTTTTGGAGTGGAAAATGGTCCCGAGACCAAAAAGTTTGGTACAGTCTAAAGTAGTGCATTCTTTTTTATTGCCGAGTAGCATTTCACTTCATATACCACAGTTTTGTTTATACATTCTTCTATTGGGTTATTTCCAGTTTTTGGCTATTATAAATGAAGATGCTATGAGTAATTTTTCATATACTAGTTGGTTATTCCATATCTTCTTTTGTAAAATGTTAGTCCAAAACTTTTTCTCGTGTTTTATTGTTGTTTGTCTTTTTGTTACTGAACTGTGGGAATTATTTATGTCATCTGGATAAAGGTCAATTTTCAGAAATATGGATTGTTTCTATTCTCTCCACATCTGCGTCTTGCTTTTCATTTTTTAATAATACCTTTCATTAGCAAATTTTTGATTGTAAAATGTTGAATTGTTCCATGTTTTTATGATTAGTGTTTTCTGTGCCTTGCCTAAGAAATCATTGCCTACTCCAAGGTCATGAAGAAACACCTATGCTTTCCTATTCTCGGAGCTTTATAGTTTTATGTTTAGGTCTGTGACGTATCTTAAGTTAATTTTTGTGTGTGGTGAAAGGCGTTGTGTGAAAGGATTTGTGTGTGGTTGAAAGGGGCTGATTTATTTCCTATAGTCCAGCTTCCACTTCCAGAGAGTTAGAATCCATTGTTCAAGTGCAATCGTGTGGACACGCTTGTCTTACTGAAGGAAGAAATGCATCCAAGAGCATCACTGACCATCCTCTCCAGGAGGATGCCGATCTACTCCTGCAATGTTGTCTAGCATCACTTTTCTACGTGCACTAGGTGATATGGAGAACTGGATTTTCCAATGCTATGTAATTCCTTGTGCTACTCCTTATTTCTGAAACTTCAATTCTTTTTGCTTTATCAGCTGATGTCCTACTTATCCACCAAGTCCTAACTCAAATGCTACCTCTTTCATCAAGCCCATACTTATTTCCCTGTCTTATTTTGTCTAACAATCCTGACTTTTCATCTGCATTTTGCATGTTCTCTAAAGCAGGACTTTGTCTTACTCACTTTAAAACCACTCAAAGAAGCTAGCATAGCAAGTTGCACACAGTAGATGCCCAATAAAGGATTATTGAATTGAATTTTATTCCAGGTCATAGGTTTGGAAATGTTATTTTTGTTGTCAGAACTTTCCTCCATATCCTACCTCATTGAGATAATGTGCTTCTCGATGCTTACTCACTAACCCACAGCAGGATGCAAGCAAATACCTAAGCAAATGACATTCTGGAAAAAGATGCCCCTTTCTAATAGCAAAACCCAAACTCTTCAGAATTCCAGCCCAATAGACCAGTTTGGATACAATGAAAGTTTCATGCTCTTAGTATCACTGTTGAAAGATGACATAGGCATTTTTAATCAAATATCAGTTAACCTACAGATTTTTCTATATATGAGAAAAGAAAAACTCTGCATACAAATATCCAAATTCCTGAGTTATTTAAAATAAAATATACGCTATAGTTACAACACACCTTCACTCAAGGGTTTAGTGGCGGTGTCCTTATTTTTGGTCTCTCTCTTCAACCTTACTTATAAATTCTTCCAGATGAAGAAACGAAGCATCAGCTAAGGTTTTGTGTTTCCTCACCTCGTTGAAAGCAAGTACACATTACAGGAGAAATCCGTTAGTTAAAAGAATCTAGTCCTTCCCCAGTTAGTGTCTTTGGTACATCCAATACAAACTGACCTTTGTTAAATCAAAAAAGAAAAAACAATTCATTGGCAGAGTACAGGGTCTCTTACAGAATCAACGGGAGTTTTAGACAACGGGGCTTCAAAAAGGTGTGGAACAAAGTACTTAACACAGCAGAAACTAATGGAACTTTTATCTGAACATCCACCAACAAGATGAATCAGATCCAACCCTTTACTCACTTGTCTCTAGAATTGAATTCCCTGGAGAGAGAGACAGGCTAGCCTGGCTTGGCTCTCTTGTGCCTGCCCTTAGCTGAGGGCGGGGCAGGGCACTGCACTGGACCGTATGACAAGGAATGGTAGGGAGGCTTGCTCCCGGGGAAAAGTCTGGGCGTGGGTACTGGAAAAAGGGGGAGTGGATGGTGGGTAGTCAAAACAATAGACATCCTTGTAAACCCCAGTGCATGCCTCCCTACCACAGGCTAAGAGTTTGCTCACATTTGATCAGGAACAAATGCTTTCCTGGCAGAAAAAAGGGAATTTAGGAACTTGTAATAAATAGTGGAGCATGCACTTTTGCTGGTGCTTATTTGACTGTAGCTGGATAGAATGAATTAACTTACTCTTACTCATCAAAGTTGCTCACCACATAAAAATACTTTTAAACACAAGCAATGATCTACATTCCCACTCCATCCACAGGAAATACAAACTCAGGATAAAGCAAAATACTGTGACAATAGCTTATTGTAAGGCTCACATGTCTTCTCTTCCTTACAGAAGTGTGAGGTCCATGATTAAGAGAATTGGGTTATCAGTGAGTTCCATGTGCCTTCTTTGACTCAACATGCAGTCCCCAAAGAGACATTTATTAATTATAAAAATAATAATAACAATAATAATATATTTAATGAATGTGTATAATATACAAGGAACAGTTCTAAGTGCTTAATATTATATGTCATGTCATCAGCAAAGAAAACATTCAAGGTTTTCTAAGCATCTGGAGTCAAGTGCAGGAAAGATCATATAGGCCAGAGCAGTGAATTGTGTTCAGGGTTTTTTTATCTATCTCATTATAGTGGACACTGAGATACATCACCCACATCCCCCTTCAGGACTGAGAGGCTTGTTCCTTAGCTGCTGGCTGACGAGCATCCCTCATCAGCTGTGCCCACCAGCAGCTTATATCCAATGACTAGACGGACAATGTTGGGGTACGAAGCCTTGTACCTCTGCAGCCCAAGCAGGACAACCTTCAGGGCCACCCCAGCTTTAGCAGAGCTCCCTACAGGATTGGCTGTGGCCTTTGTCGAGACAAATCATAGCACCATTTCTCTCTCTGCCCAGTCCTGTTGCCTTCCCTTTTCCTACAGGTGTATGGATCCACAGAGCATTTTCTGCCTATTAATTTGCACCTTTGAGTCAATTTCTCAGGGAACCTGACCTGCACAACCATAAAGCTGGGACTCTAGTTAATGCAGTTTTTGTGTCTGCATGGTAGAGCCATTTCTGACTGGATGGCAAATATGGGACTCAGAATGGTCTCCTGGCTACCACCATCTCTGCAGCCAGGGGTTTACCTGGATGGTCAGGGAAGTGGAAGAAACATGATTGGAAAACTGGTGGCAAAGGAATTTGGGGAAGAGGTATATGGATAGATATCTCCGAGTGAGCAAAAGATATGAAGATATTTGTGTCCCATGTTTATGCTCACCAAAGGTGACCTCAGTAGAGGAGAACTTTAATAATTGGATGGATAGAATGACCAAATCTGTAGATACTAGTCAGCATCTTTCCCCAGCCATCCCTGTCATTGCCTAATGGGCTCATGAACATAGTGGCCATTGTGGCAGGGAAAGAGGTTATGCATGGGCTCAGCAACATGGACTTCTGCTCACTAAGGCCAACCTGGATGAGTATTCAATCTGCCAGCAGCAGAGACCAACACTGAGCCCCAATATGGCTCCATTTCCTGGAGTGATTAGCCAACTACCTGATGGCTGGTTGAGTACACTGGACCACTTCCACCATGGAAGGGACAGTGTTTTGTCCTTATTGGAATAGACACTTACTCTGGGTATGGATTTGTTTCCCCTGCACTCAATGCGACTGCCAAAACTACTACTTGTGGACCCACAGAATGCCTTATCCACTGCCGTGAAAGCACCTAGCATTGCTTGTGACCAAGGAGTCACTTCATATCCAAAGAAGTGTGGTAGTGGGCTCATGCTCATGGAACTCACTGGTTTTATCATGTTCCTCATTATCCTGAAGCAGCTGGCTTGATAAAATGGTGAAACGGCCTTTTGAAGTCACACTTACAATGCCAGCTAGGTGACAATACTTTGGAGAGCTGGGGCAAGGTTCTCCAGAAGGCTGTATATACTCTGAATCAGCATCAATTATATGGTACTTTTTCTCCCATAGCAAGAATTCACAGGTTTAAGAATCAAGAGGCAGAAATGGGAGTGGCAACATTACTGCTAGTGACCCACTAGCGATATTTTTATTTCCTGTTCCCATGACTTTATGTTCTGCTGGGCTAGAGGTCTTAGTTCCAGAGGGAGGAATGCTGCCACCAGGAGTCACAACAATGATCCCATTAATCTGGAAGTTAAGACTGCCAGCTGACCACTTTGGCTCCTCACTGCTCTGAGTCAACAGGCTAAAAAGAGACTTACAGTGTTGCTGGGTGTTTAATCTGGACTTGTAGGAGAAATTGGACTCCTGCTCCACAATGGAGGTAAGAAGGAACATGTCTGGAGTACAGGAGCTCCCTCAGCACATCTCTTAGTATTACCATGCCCTGAGATTAAGGTCAATGGGAAATTACAACGACCCAACCCAGTCAAGACTACAAATGGCCCACACTCTCTAGGAATGAAAGTTTGGGCCACGTCATCAGGTAGAGAATCCAGATGAGCTGAGGCGCTTGCTGAAGGCACAGGGAATACAGAATGGGTAGTAGAAGAAGGTAATTATAAATACCAACTATGACCATGTGACCAGTTACAGAAACAAGGAGGATTGTAATTGTCATGCGTATTTCCTTCCTATTTTGTTAAGAATATATATTTGTGTGTGTGTGTGTGTGTATACAACATTAAGAAAACATCTTTGCTTTTGTCCCTCTCTTATTCCTTTTACTATGTGACCTAAGATTTATTGACTTTGTATCAGTATTTATTGTTAATTTTATGTCATAGTATTTATGTTGTAAAATATCCAGGAGAAGAGTAGACATCATGCAAGGACTTTACCTCTTCTTCTAGGGAAGGGATTAGTGTATTTTTCACTGTACACAGAACAGTTGCATCATGTTAGGCAGAGCTGTTACTGTTGCTGTATTTTTTTGGAGATTACATATTGTTTAAGGGAGCATGTAGCGGGTGCCAAGTTGATGAGGGCTGGATTTGTGATGGTTAATTTTTGGTGTCTACTTGACTGGATTAAGGATCACCTGGAGAATTGGTAAAGGTTAATTTATAGGTGTGTCTCTAAGGGAGTTTCCAGAGGAAATTGGTGTGTGAGTCGGTGGCCTGAGTGGGCAAGATCTGCCTTCAGTGTGGACACGTGCCGTTCAGTCAGATGTGGGTGTGGAAAGAGCAAAAAGGTGATTTCCTTTCTGTCTCCCAGAGCTGGGATACACTTTTATTCTCCTGTCCTTGGACATCAGAATTCTAGGGACTTACACCAGCAGCCTCCTATGTTCTCAGGACTGCTACACCATCAGC
Source organism: Avahi laniger (assembly GCA_963575035.1). Taxonomy (NCBI): domain Eukaryota; kingdom Metazoa; phylum Chordata; class Mammalia; order Primates; family Indriidae; genus Avahi; species Avahi laniger. The sequence continues at coordinate 23,607 of CAUYSK010122916.1, read as the reverse complement.
CTCCCAGGTTCTAAGGCTTTGGACTCGGACTGAGCCATGCTACCAGTATCCCAGTGTTTCCACCTTGCAGACAGCCTGTCATGTGACTTCTCGGCTTCCATAATCATTTGAGATGATTTCCTCAATAAATCCCCTCTCATCCCTCTCTCTCTCTCTGTTTCTCTGAAGAACCCTGACCAATACAATTCTTCTAACACACACCCTCATTTCTGTACTACCCACATGAGCTGTCTTGGTTTGGTGATGCTTCCATCACACCTCAGTGGCTCCCTGATCACACCTCTCCATGTGCACTAGGGAACGTTGACAGAAAAGACAGGTGTGGAGACACCGGGGATGTCTGACCACATTCCAACATGCACTGAGTGCCTTGGGCTCAGCCGTTGCTTGATTCCAGCTACCTCTCTTCTTAGCCTCAGTGGAACATGGTTGCAGAGCTGGTTCAGGATGCAAAGAACAGATTCCCCACAGAAGGGATAGATTGTTTTCCTATAGCCAAAGTTCTGTGAGGATCATGGCTCCCCTTGGATTCTCAGTTTTCTTCTTTATAATTTTAAATGAATAACTGTTCATCTTTTCAAAGCATTCTTCCCATCTGCTCCTAGACAAGGTGTCTGACTAAATTGCGTTCTGCGACACATGCTGACTTCAAGCTAATAAAAGAATAACCAGATAAGTAGTAAGTAGGCTTTTAATCAGAAGACTATATTGAACTGGAGATAGTAAAATCCTGCATAACTACCTGCAGATGCTAAAACTCTATAAAGCTATAGCCTGGGTCAGAATGGTTTACCTCCCTAATATGTTAGCCTTTGCTTTGCCCATAGCTTTATTATTAAACTTAATAAACTATCAGTTTTATTATGTATAGTATATAACTCCTGGAGTTTTACTATAGCAACTATAGTCCTAGCATAGTTGAGGAAAAAGAGATCATTTCATGGGTGGATATTTTGAAATAGAAAAAAACTGAAGACACATTTCTTAAAAATATTTATTTTCACTAAGCAATCTGACTTGTAAAAAAAGTTGAAGAAATCATCATTGAAAATAATATTTCACCTCTGATTCCTCGTGTCTCCTATGACATAGACTTGAAAAGACCCTTGAAACATTGAAGTATTTCGCCAGTAAAATTATTATGATTTCAACAGAATCAGTGTGGAATTAAACCAAAAGAAAAAGATAGGTTATGAGGAAAAGTGACACCCTTTGCACTGCCCGAAACTTCTTGCAGAAACACTGGCTGAAAATATTAAGAAGGAGAGAAAATATCTCAGAAGACCTTTGGGATCTTAATGTATTTTGCAGATATTCCTGAACACAATGGTATATTTAAGCTTGTGATTTGGCATCTAAGTGTCTGAAGCGGCTTAGCAAAAGGCTATTGGCTGTCATTTTGCTTGTGTTACTCTTGAGAATGCTAAGTTAAAACTGAGTTAACTTGACTTGAAATCTAACCTGACCAGACGCTAGCCAGAGTAATTATCAATTTATCACTTGTTTGCTGCAAGGAGAGATTTTCGTTTTAGCTCTAACCTCGTGATACAGTGGGAAATAATATGCTTGCAACTGAGTCTGTTTCTTGAGAGACACAAGAAGTGACTACTAGTGCTATCCACATTAACCCAAGGAACAGAGACTTTAGATGAAAATTGATATTACATTTTCTTTTTCTATCTATCTGCATATTTGAAACATGAGCTAAATTTTGGGTCCAAACTTTTGAAAATAAGTATTTTGTTTGGTTTAATTATTTCCCAGATCAGTGTGCAAGCTAACATTTTTGGGGCACAAACCCCTCGAGACAAGGATATTGTCTCCCATTCATTTCATTTTCTCCCTCGCCTTCTGGCAGCCACCTCAGTGTAGGAGACAGTTCTACGGCATGAGGGTATCGGGGTTTCAGGACATCTCCAATAAAGATAGGATCCCCTGGCAGATTGTGTTGCAAGAGATGAATGAAACAAAGACACAGAAACAGAAATAATATTTAAGAAAGCAGGAAAATCAGGGGACCACCAACACTCTGGTGCCAAGGTGGCGATGACTGAAATCCAGCACTTGCTTTTTATTCTCTTTGCCACGCTGCAAAATACAATGATCTCATGTGAAAAAATCATGGGATACAGTGATCAAAGGTCTTGGGGCTCCCCCCAAAATCACAAGGTGTCCTAGCTAATTTCTTTCTTCTTTCTAGAAGTAGGTACAATCCTTTTGATCAAGGTAAACTGATTTTATCCCAAGCTCAAGCTGTGTACGTAGATATCAATCTCTAACTTCAGTAGCTGTGACCCATTTGATCAGGGAACAAAGAAACTACATGCTTTCCACTGGGAGACTGGTTTTACATTAACTGAGGCATTGTTGAGAGAAAGGGAGAGAAGAAACATGGCCCACTGTTCAAACAATGGAAGCCCTGAGACCCTTCTCCCAGGCTGACATATGGCAATCTACCTCTACAGCCATGAGAAGTTTTCATGTCAGGCCACCCACGGCTTTTCATGCATGAGACCCCTTAGACTCTGAGGTTGGAGCATGCTTTGCTGTACCCCCAGATTGCTGATATATGTCCCCCAACTAGGCAGTTAACATCTGCCCTTATTTCAGGCTTTTGCTCAGGCAATTCCTTCACCTCCTCTCCTCTCACAGCCTCAGACATAGCATCATTAAGTCCCAGTGGTCTTAGTCCCATCATGAGGGTAACTTGCTTGGTTTGTCTGGAACCTGACAGCATGCATCAGAGGAATGGCGGGGGGCGGAGAGGGATTGGGAGAAAAAGGTGCAGGCTGTCTCAGAGGACCTTGTACCTCATCCTAGAGTAGCACTTATTCTGGGTCTTACGAATTTCACACTATTGCTGTTACCTTGTATTGGTAAACACAGTAGATGCGTATTTTCAATGGGAATGGGAATGCCTTTGGGGCTAAGACGACAATGTCTTATTCTCACTTGGATTTCTCTGGGCCAGTGGGTTTCTCTAAGTGATGGGTGACCAGCATGGAGTGACTCAGAGAACTAATGAGCATTTGCCCCAAATATTGGGTCACCTGTACTTCGTGTTTCTCTTTTGTAGAGACTGGTTGGAGGTTACCTTAGGAAATTAACTTCCTATTTTATGAAAAGATTCTGCCTTGTCTTCATGATTCCATCTTTGGGGATTTTTTTTCTTTTTTCAAATTCTGACATTTTGAGCAATGCAAATTTTATGAAGAAAAGACCCAGCAGTTCATTTGAACATCGGATTCATGACCTTTTGACCCAGGAGAAAGAGAAACGGTCACATTTCCATCCCAGTTTCTGGATGTTCCATGCTACATTGCTAAGCCTGAAAGAGAAATCATTTTCATGTTTGTTCCTATAAGAATTTGTTACTTTCTGTGATCTGGGGCCTTACATGGGTAGGAGGGTGGAGGGTAGAGCTTGTTTAGAATAGATACCAGGAGAATTAGCAACTTCCCTCATACCTGAAAGCTGGATTTATTTTCTGGAACATTTTAAAGACTATTAGCAATGGATGGAATGAACATTAGGGAAAGTGAAGCTTTCCATAAACAATCTGATTTCCTATTGTGATATGAGAAATCCCATGTTGTATATACACTTTCAGTTTACCTACTAGCAAATGTAGTATTTAGACCCACACAAATATTTATGAATGGATATTGTAAAGCCAGATTGTCAGACAGAACATAGATATACACTAATACAGAGAGATGTAAATTCAAACTTCAAACTGGTCTTCTTTCTGTTGAGTGGCTATGACTGAGCCATCTTTAGAAGGACATGCACTTTGAATTGTTTCTCCTTTATTCACAAAGGGTTATTTGCATAGGTCCTTTTTGACCTGTGATACAAAGCACAGGATGCTGATTTTGTTGACTAAGATCAAGATCGAAGTCATCCATAAAATTGTTTTTTTCCAATGAAATGCCAACCCATTGTCAACCATATGAGTGGGCAGGAATATGGTAGTGCGGTCACACATGCATCTGGTAAAATTAAGTAGGGTTAACTCTCGATTTCCAGCTACAACACAGGACAATGGTGTGGGCATCTTTGTAAGGCCATCGTTGAGGAAATCAGCTCAATATAAGGTTTCAGTAAAAAATCCTATAAAATATCTCCCCAAGAAGGGCATGGTATGCTGAATTGATCTGATATCACCCGTGATCAAAACTGTGGGGACTTTGGACCTGTGATCACCATTGCTTTAGGACAGAGATGGGGACCATGGAAAAAGTCTTCAACAAGACAACTATCATTAGCAAAGGAGTGGGAAAAATTTAGAAAAGGATGTTGCCTCAGGGCTGCCTGTGCCAACCGGGAAAGACAAAACATGATGAAGGACAAAGCATTTGGATGACTCGAACGTGAATAACTCCTGTTCTATTCAAGGAGTAGAATTAGGAAACAACCCTTACATCTGAGGGAGCTAATCGCAACAGTGCATGTACTTTACAGTTCACTAAATATTTTTATATAGTAAATTATTTACAGGGTTTTTTTTGAAACAGCAAATGCAAGTAACTTTTAAAATTAATTATATTCCAGTGACAAAGGCTGAAAATAAGTTAATATAATTGATACTATCATTTTACTAAATGTATTCCAAAAGTATTAATCTGGTACTCCTTTAAAAAAATTTCCATGGTCCTACAAGTTAAAAAAAAAAAAATGTCACATATGCATCCGATCCTTGGATGGTCATAATATAAATTATTGTATTAAAGGCTCAAGAAATCTCTTGGAAATTAATTGATTATTTTGCATTTATTTTATCAAAGAATATCTTTTTGCCCAAAATCTTACTAAGATCCTGCAGAATGTTAAAATTACCTTGAGAAAAGCAAATCTAGATTTATTAGCAAAAGACGGATTTCTGATGGGTACCAAGGAAAATCAAGATTTTTATGTTATATTCCCCAAACTTTAAGGCTATATCTGGAAGGATTACTTATGTGGTCTGTCCTTTCATGTCTGACTTTGGAGGGAAAGGGATCATTCATTTTGTGAGGATAATAGTTATTGGTTGAACACTTTATTCTAGACATTATTCTAAGGCTCTTACATATTTTATTTAATCATCAAACAAAACCCTAGGAAGACGGCATTGCTATAATCTCCATTTTACAAATGAGGAAACTGAAGCACAAGAGATTGAGTCACTTGTCCAAGGCGACCCAGTAACTGTCAGAGCCTGGGCTTGAACCCAAGCTTTCTCCTTCCAGTCTTGGGACTTGTGACCGTCATGGTGCCATCCTCCTCCAAGTAGCATAGCAGCACCTGGGGGAAAAATGAAAGAGGTAAGTCACCATCACCACAGGCAACAGAGGCCATGGATTGTGGTCATTTACTTGGCGTTTCTAAAAATCAGGAGGAAAAGATGAGGCCTGCACCTAGTAAGAAATAGCCAAATGACAAATCTTTTATCACAGCTTGAATGTTTTCAATCCTAAGAAAGGGAGAATTAGGAAAAACCAAGCTGCATGGAGTAATTCCTGGTGGCTTTGGCATCACTTGTTCTGAGTGTTGTTTCTCCACCTGCAAAGTCATGACCACAGTCCAAGCCCCATCACATCTTCCTAGGAATCCCAGCACAGCCAGACCCTCCTGGTCTCTCTCACCTGCCCCTGCCTTCCGGTGGTCCATGCCTGCAGAGCAGCCAGAAACTTCACATCCAAGATAAGAGTGTGCAATTCCCCCATTCAAGGTGCTTCAGTAGTAGGTCAGAGTAAATCAAAACTTCTGAAAAAGCCCTGGAAGACCCTGTGTGTCACACCCCTGCTTCCTCCATGTTCTCACCTCCTACCTTTGTCTTTGACCATTGTGCTCACACTGATCCCTTTGTCGTACTTGGTACATACCCAATAGTTCCCTCAGCTAAAGCACTCTAGCTTTATATATCCATATGACTCCTTCTCTCCTTCAAGAGGATTTCTACTCAAAGATTACCTCCGAAAGATGTCCCTCAGAGCCCTGGATAAAATAGCCCCACCCTCTTTCTATGCGCTCCTCCTTTATTTTTTCCACAGCACTAATTGTACTACTACGATTCTTGGCATCATATTATGTATATGTCTATTTATTGTCTTCCTATTATGAGATTGTAAGCTCCATGAAGGACAGGGGCTTTGTCTTATTAATATTTAATGTTATAGTCTGAGAATTGAGATTAATCTCTGATGCATAATGTATTTTACAAGAAATATTTGTTGCATGTCTACTCAGTAAGTCTCTAACCCAGGAGAATAGCATCCTACAGAACTGCCGGTCTGTAAGTAGATGGGGTTCTGATTTCTGTGATTTTTGTGGCTAGCCCGGGTTGCTCAGGGCTGGAGAAGGGGTGAATGAGGGCTTCTGACTTCCAGAAGGACTCCTTCTCTTTTCCCAGACTACCTTCCCATCACTATGGCTCTTTGGTAGATTTTGTCAGGAAAGTGGCTATTTTAGAGGGAAAGCACATTGAATCTTCTTTAACAGGAAATGATCGGGGGTCCAAAGTAAAGCTGGTCCCATACACTTGCACTATCAGGAATCCTACTCTGCCAACCTCCAACCACTCCTTCTGAAATATGACCATAAAATAATGCATCTGTAAACTGCTCTGGGCAATTATGGCACTCCTGGAGTGAAAGTGGGCTGTCATTAGCCATGCTTATGGACACCAGCTTGCCGCAGTTGGCTTTCAGCCAGGTCAGGAAACTACCTTCCATTGGGAGGACACAAGTTCAGTGGGATAATTAGGCAGGGTTTTCTGCAAGTTTGTTGATAAAAATGTGCTACAGATTAGCCTTTTCCCCCTTCTGAGCTGAGTAACAATCAGACAGAACAGGTGGTAAGCTAATGGGGGAACATGAAATTAATACTTTGTTTCCTGGTCCCGCCTTTGTTTTTGTGTAGAGGATTTCGTCAGAATCTTCAAACACAGTGCAAGCACCTTTTTCTTCCCAGTTTTATTTAGTTTAGTCTAAAATCGCTGGCCCAAAGGGGTCTGAGCCATCCTGGTTTTCAAAAGGATTTCCCCTACTTTCGTGGGAAATGCTCTAGGAATAAACATCTGGCAAATGGGACAGTTAAAAACAATATGAAGTAAAACATAAGCCTTTCACACTGTCTTTTAAACCCCAACCACATCACCATCTCAGACTCCAAATGTCAGCTTGACCTTAATCTAAGCAATTTATGCATGCTTGAGAATTATGGCCTGCCAGAAGTATTTCAGCCACTTATGCCTCTCTAATGACAGAGCTTCTTGTCTGCTGAGTGATAGGGCTTTCGAAATGTTTATGTCCCCTACAGATGCTAAAACCCATAGAGCTTACTTCTAGATGTCAACTGTCAGTCTACCAAAATAATAAACAAACAAACAAATAAATAAATAAATAATTCTCACTTTTTATTATGAAAGACCAAGTTTCTTTTCCTCATCCTTGGACTCAGGGAAAATGTTTCAGAATGATCTTAGTAGGATCTAGAGACTCAATATTTCTTCCTTTATAGAAGATCCTCAACAATGAAAATTTGTAAATTTGTGTGTGTATTTGTGTAAGACCCAGCACAATTTCCTCTTTTCTTCCAGAAAGTTTATTCTTATTATTCTAGATTTAATAATTTTCCTCTATCCTTACCCTGTACTTCTACTTAATCGTATACTTGCTTAAATTGTTTTATTTTGTGTGTCTGACTTGTCTTCAGACAGAAAGCAATATGGTGTAGTTAAGATATTTGGGCTTGAGAGTAACATCAGCAAGGTGGTGGGTGAAGAAGCTCCAGGCCTTACTCCCCCATGGAAATTCCAGTTAAACAACAACATATGGAAAAAAGAAGCTTTGTAGGAATGCTAGAAACCAGTTAAGAATCCATAGCAACTAAGCCAATGTCTAATCTAAAAAAGGAAACATTCAAACGGTAGGAGATTTCATGGCATTATTGCTAACCTTGGCTCTCCCACCTCCCTGGTGCAATGTAGGGCAGTGGGAGAAAGTTGCCCAATTCATGGTTCCTCTCCCAGGATGAAAGGAAAATAGTGGAACTTGTTTATAACATTCTGACCTACCTGGAAGCTGCCCAAGGGACTGTTTTCTGTCTCATCTGACTCAGAGTGTAGATGGGAATGGTGGCATAGTTTGGATATCAGGTTGGAGGCTGTTGAAGGCAGTGATGGTGCTGTGGTGTTTGACAGATGCGATGGAACTACAGATCTGCGAGTGCCTGGGGAAATGTAATAGTTCATCTATAGCACTAAGAAGAAGCAAATATGAGACTCATAGGGAAATTAAGAAATTTAAAAGCATCTGTGTATAGAGAAGAATGGGAGGAGAAATCATACACCCAGGCATAGGGAAAACACTCCCCAGAAAAGGTGTGGGAGGACCTTGAGCATTCATGCCAGACTGACTAGTGAAAGCCTTCTCCTGCATAGAGGAAGTCCACAAAGACTGGGAAAGGTGATTTATTTTTCTTAAATGCTCAAATTTCAACAAGGAATCACAAGGCATACAAAGAAACAGGGAAACATGAATACATTTTCAGAAACTGACCCTGAAGAAACACAGGCCTCAGACTTCTTGACAAAACTTTAGAATAACGGTGTTAAATATGCTCAATGAGCTAAAGAAGAACATAGGTGAACAACTAAAGAAAATTATAAAAGAGATATATAAAGAAAATGATATTAACAAAGAGAGAGAAATTATTTAAAAAATCCAAATAGAAATTATGGAGCTGAAAAACATAATACCTGAATTGAAAAATGCACTAGAATGGTTCAATAACAAATAGAAACTCTTTGTTTAATAGGCAAATTTATAAACTATTATTATAATTTTGGTTTGAACAGGCAGAAAAACATCCATGAACTAGAAGACAAGTCATTTGAAATTATTGAGTCTGAGGAGCAAAAAGAAAAATGAATGAAGAAAAGTGAGCAGAGACTAAAAGACTATGGGGTGCCATCAAACATACCAATATACACATTACGAAGTTCTAGAAGGACAACAGGAAAGAACAGAGAACTTACAGTACTCCCCCCTTATCTGCAGGATATGCATTCAAAGACCCTCAGCGAATGTCCTGAAACTGCAAGTAGAAACAAACTCTATATATCCTATGTACAACTTTTTTTTTTCCTTCATCACAATTTCATGGATAGAAAATTTCTTACCATAGATCTTAGCAACCACAACCACAGTATAAATTTTTTTTTCTTTCCTTATTAGGTTGAGAACTTTCATCTTTTTACTGAAAGGAAGAACTTTATGACTTTTCTTTAGCTCATTCCAATTGCCAGCATCACCTCTGTTATATCTTGCAGCCATTATTAAGTAAAGTCAGGGTTACTTGAACATGAGCCCTGTGATATCATGAAAGTCAATCTGTTAACTGAGGTGGCTACTAACTGAGTAATGGGCAGGTAGCATATACACCATGGGTATGCTGGACAAAGGAATAATTCATGTCCCAGGCAGGACACAGTAGGACAGTGCAAAATTTCATTATACTACTCAAAATATCATATGATTTAAAATTTATAAACTGTTTATTTCTAGAATTTTTCACTCAATATTTTCAAACTGTGGTTGACTGTGTGTAAATGAAACTTCAGAAAATAAAACAGCAAATAAGGGGTGACTACTGTATTTGAAGAAATAATATCCAAAAACTTCTAAAATTTGAAGAAAAACATGTATCTACAAATATAAGAAGCTCGACAAACTCTAAGTAGGATAATCCAATGAGATCCAGACTGGAACACAATCAAACAGTCAAACATCAAAGGCAAAGAAAATCTTGAAAACAGTAAAAAAAAAAATAACTTGTGAAATACAAGGGATCCTTGGAGATGAATTTGAGGCAGCTTCTCCCATGCTCCTGACAAGCTGTCTTTGTATTAAAAATTCCTTTAAAAAAATACAAGGAATCCTCAATAACACTATCAGCAGATCCCAGCAGAAACTTTGCAGACAACAAAGCAGTGGGGTGATAGATTTAAAATGCTGGGGGTGGGAGGGAAACAAGCTGTTACTGAGAATTCTATATCCAGAAAAACTGCCCTTCAAAAGTGGGGGAGAAAATAAGAGATTCCCAGATTTTAAAAAAGCTGAAGGAGTTCATTGCCATTAAACTTGTCCTACAAGAAATGTTAAAGGGAGTCCAAGTCGAAATGAAAGAACACTAGGCAATAACTCGAGGCCATAGAAAAACAAAAGTTTCTGATAAAGACAAACATATAGACAAATTTAAAAACTGTTATTATAATTTTGTCTTGTAACTCAATTTTATGTTTTTTATAGAATTTAGAAGGCAAAGAATAAAAAATAATTATAAATCTGTGTTAATCGGTACCTAATATATAAAGATGTATTTGTGACATTACAAATATAATTTATGACACATGCGAAAACGTGGTTGACTCTTGAGGATATTATGCTAAGTGAAATAAGCAAGTTACCAAAGGACAAATATTGTATGATTCCACTTGATACCTAGAATAGTCACATTCGTAAAGACGGAAAGTGGAATAATGATTGTCGGCAACCAGGGACAGGGAGTTGTTCTTAACGAGTACAGAGTTTCAGTTTGAGAAGTTGAAAAAGTTCTGGAAACTGGTTGCATGGCAATGTGAATGTACTGAACACTACTGAACTGTACACTTAATAATGATTAAGATGGTAAGTTTTATGTTGTGTGTATTTTATCACAAGTAAAAATTTTCCTTAACATATGGGCTTTGGAAGTGGACAACTATGAGTTTGAGTTTCAAGCTCCTTTAATTACTAGCTGAGTAACCTTAGGCAAATAACTATTCCCCCTGAGCCTCAGTGTCCTCTAACATAAAATGGAAATAAAGTCTCAAATGTTGCGGTGAAGATAAAATGAGCAAATGCAAGCAGAGCAGCTGGGACACAGTAAATAGAGTAAGCATTCTAGTTAGCAACCTCCTTGATGGCAGGTCTTAAGTCTAATACTATTCCAAAATGCACAACTATTTGCAATTATATTTAGGAGTCTACTTTTTGCAAATTTTCATGTAATCAAAGATCTGGGCACAAAAAGAAATTGCATTAAAGTCATTACTCAGGTGAATGGGTGAAGACTGGAATAGCTTTCTCACTTTTATTACTGTGCACACATTTTAAAATAAAACAAAGTCGGTCTCCCAAAACTAAAGTTTTAAGACTCTGTTGGGGTGGAGAAGGGAGGGCAGAACTAAGAGATATATGCACAGATATTTCCCCATATTTTTATAGGTTGTCCCGCTGATGCTTTGTGATGACCCATATGGTGTCCTATCCCATTACCCCTTTGCTTGTCCTAAGGGACCGAGCCCCACAAAGACACACTATTTCATGCAAAGCCACAGAATGCACAAGGAAAGATCTGGGACAGCCTCTAATCCTGCTTGTGCAGACTCATCTGCCAGCTTCAGGGGAAGACTTCAGACACAGAGGGAGAAGGTTTCTGTTGTTTGTTTTTTTACTGCAACCTGAGATCTGTCTTACCAGAATCCAGCTCAAGGAACTTCAGCCGTGGCTTCAGGCAAACAGGCAATGAAGTAGCTTTTTAGGGACTATTTAGGTTCTGAAATTCTTGTTTATATGGATTTATTTGGAAAAATAAAGCCTTAAAATAGAAGTTCAAGCTTATCATGTGAAGGCCTTTTCCTACCAGCTTACAAGCAACAAACTATTTGGTTTATTTTTTCCTTCTCTTTGAGATAGAGTACATTCCAAGAGGAAGTTGATGTCAAGTGTTTGGACAAACAGCTAAGATTTGAGGACCAGCTCTCCTGGGATGGGGGTTGCTTTCTTTAATACTTCACAAGGCTGATGAGCTATAGGTCCGTAGCAATAATTTTTTTTGTTTTTTAAAATAATCATTTTCATCTCATCAGGGAAAAGACCTCTTGAATGGACTAAAAGGAGCAGATAGTGACTTGCGGTGCTGGTCATCATCCCTGGGCCTCTGTAACTGTGATTTCTAGGGCACCCAGGTGGTTTGCTGGGCAGTCTTCCCAGGGAAAACTGAACACATGTCCGGGTTGGCAGCCCCTAGTCTAAATTCTCAAAGCCATTCCAGAAACGAGGAGGAAGAGCAAGGGAGGGTTGCTGCAAAGGCGTGTGCCCCTCAGAGGATTCTCTTGGAGACAGTGGAGTCACCCAACCAGGACAGTGACAGTGGGAGGCAAGCCAGCTCCGGAACCCAAGTAGGGGAGCAGGTGACTGAATGGGGAAAACCACCAAATACAAAGGTTTTTCTTTTTGCTTCTCTTTTTGGAAGCAGCTTGTGCTTTGGAAGATGGGGATGTCTTATTAATACAATTATCCTCAATTAGTGGTGCAGAAACTATCCGAATGATGTACCAGTGATCTGCACAAAAAGGAGAACTTTGGTGGAAAACGTATGTGTGTGGGGTGAGGGGAGAGGGAGGGAGGGAGGCAGAGCAAGCACTCATGCTCGGGGAGGGCTCTACGGATAATTGCTCAAATTGCCATTGCCTAATAAGAAGAGGTCATTGAATGGGGAAAGCCTTCAAATCAGACCTCAGATTCTCAGATTCAGGCTGCTTGCAGGGAGCAGAGAGAAAAGGACTGAACAATCCACTCCGGGGAGAAGTGAGTTTGTGCTGCAATTCAGTCTGGAGAATTAAAGGCTCCTTCCTGAAAGGGTGTGGGGAGATAGAGAAAGATAGCATCAGATGATCAAAGCTGCCACATTGTTGTGGTTAGGTGATTATAGTAGAGAATGACAGAGATAAAATATTGAAAACCTCCAATATTCCGATTTAGACCCAGCCCCTCCCCTTTCTAGCCAGTGACTATTGTCTGGCAAGCACTGCCCAGGGAAGATAAATCAGTTTGCCATTGGCCTAAGGGTTAGGACTTTGAAAAACAACAACAATAAAAAACAACAAGTTATAAACCTTGAGTCCACAAGTGGACCCGGGAGACCTGCCTTCTGCATTCCCTCTGTCGCAGAGGACAGCAGGGAGCTCTGGGAAGCTCTCAGCTCTCGGGGTCAGGGACGGAAAGCAGCTCCGCTTGTTGGTAAAATCCAATTTGATTGTTTGGAACAGGGTAGATAGAGAAACAATTTTAGGAAATTATTTGTTCACGAGCTAAGACCTAGAAGTCATATAAGGAGTGATTGTCCTATCACCTATGGAGGGTGAATTCTGGGTCATTTTATGAATCGTCTTCCCTAGTAAAGCCTCCAAGTGACTGGCAGAATGGAAACTGGAAGCTATTTTGGGCTGAGATCAGGGAGTCTGGGGAGCTCAGAAGATCAGGCCACTGCCCAGGCTACCAGTTCACTACATGGACAAATGTTCCCTTCCCTTGGTCTCTTCTCCTCCTTGGAAAGAGATGAGTGCCCGTTTCGGATTTAAAACTCGCCAGTTGTTTTCCTTCTTATTTATTCACCTTGACTTTTTTTTCCCCCCGTGACACTGCATTTTTTTTTTCTGATGTCAGGATCCAGGACAAAGCTAAGATCTGGCACCTGCACGGTCAGTACCAGAGAACTGGGGGCTGTGTCAGAGTGACAAGACCACCCTGGCCCAGCTCCTCCCCTGGTGCTGCCCCCTCTCCCTGTGGTGGCAGTTCAGCATATGAAATGAGTTCAAAAGTTATTGCATGACCTACAAAAGAGCATGTTTTTCTTTAATTTCTCTTCATTGTCAAAATCAAGATTCTCTCTTACAGACGCCACAGGCCCTACGTGTCATACCGTGTCCGTTTGCAGAAACATCCTCCATCACCAAGAGATCCAGAGACAGTTACCGTGGAGTTCTGGGCTTAGTGTCCCTCTCTGTTCCAGGATGATAATCAGCCTGCCATCAACTGCTCTGAGGCTTACTGTGAGCTTCTTGGCTGACAGCGTTCAAAGGTAAACATTATCCTTCTTATTTGTGATCATGTATCTCCTCAAATAGGACTTTCTTACATCTATAGAAACTGTTTAGTCTTTTCTAGAATTCTGGGTTACATCTGAAACAAGCACTAGGCTTTATATTAATACCAAGGCTTTTGAAACCACAGTGGTTAATGACTCTACCAGCTGCTTTTTGTCATCTTTAACAGTGACCTCTTTTTAGGAATAACTGCCACCTAATACCTCCCTCTCAAAGACTAGGTCAACAGAGAGTCATTCGGCTGATTTTTCCATCAGCAAGCTGGAGGTTTGGGGGTTGGCACAAACTGATTATAACTATTTTGTTCTGTGGCCTCTGACTGTGCCCGAGCCTTGATATTTCTCCAGTGAATAGCAGTTGCCTCAGGTTGCAGTATAATGATGGTACTATTCAAATCCTGCCCTAATAAAAAAAAATGCATTGTTCTTCTGCCTCCATTCACCCCAGAACATTAATACGCAAACCGGGTGATGATAGCATCTCTGTTACAAATACAGGCTCGGAATATTTAAATATTTGTGTTTAGCCTCTGTCTTTATTCTGTACTCTTTTGCCTTTGCCCAATTGTGAAAGGCAGACAATTTCAGTCAATATCGAAGCATCTATCCACCCTCTTAGGAGGAAGGTTAACTTAGCGAGGTCAAAGCTTTTATTCCTTGGATAACAAACTTGCTGGGGTCAATACATGGGAGCAGATTTGTGGTTGGTCTGGCATCTGGGACAAGTGTCATTACAGTGTGATCCCATCACGAGTACTCTGTGGAAGTAACCCCAAGCCAGGGTATGTCCATCCGGGAGAAATGATTGACTCAGAATAAGGTGCATGTTTCCAAAGTGTTCTTGCCCTGTTGGAGTCGCTGCCTTTTGCTACTCTGGCCAGTGTCCTTCCCGGGGTTTCGGACTCAAGCACTCAAAGCAAAACTCTCTCCTGCGTGGTGGACGGCTGGCTGCCACCATAAACTCATGGAGCTCAACGGATCAGGGAAGCCTCAATACAACTGCGACTCTGGCCCCCTCTCACTTCTATTTTTTGGCTGTCTGTATGTGATTATTGAACACATTCATTGGTGGAATTATGCAGTATTTCAGAGCGTAGGCTTTGAAGTTGGACATTTGTGCATCATATTTTATCTCTTGCTGTTCGCTAGCCTTGTGGCCAGAGGAAGCCACTTGATTGAACCTCATTGTCCTCATCTGTAAGATGCTGCTAATTACACCTACTTTATGGAATTAGTGTGAAGATTCAAAAGATAATGTGTATAAAATGAAAGCATGATGTTTGGCGTATTTTATGCATTCAAAATGGTAAGTTTATTATTATTAATAATATTGATATTTTATGATTATGTAAAAGTATTAAATTTAAAGGATTCTAGCCCATATGATAATGTATTTTCTTTTCTTCTTTTTTTTTGGTCTAAGGCTGAGGACCTAAGGAATATAATAACAGCAATAACTGCATTCAGAGTCTTTTTTTTGTCTCATTTATAGCGGCATAGATATGATCCCACCCAGGACATCAGAATTCTCCTCCACAAACCTATTTCCTGGCAACTCTTATCCAGGGATCTGATACATGGAAACCATTTGATCTTTTGAATAGAGATAGTCTTATTGTCAAATACCAAAATGTAGCTGTCTCCTTTACTGTGGGACAAGTACATGCTTCCAGTCTTAATGAAAATATTTCCAATCACCAAGAACAGTTTTCTCTTAGAGAAAGTCTAGGGAAAAGACATTAGCAAAAGTACAAACTGAAATAGTGGATGGTATTTAAGCTCCTAAGCTTTAGCGTCCTTGGTATGTAACCATTATGACAATGGGATCTCCCATTTTGTGCTTAAAGTTTTTCCATGACACTGCTTGGAAACTTTGAACTAAACAGGCAATAGGAGAAAAGTGTTGCTTTGATATGTTCTTTCTGAGCAGAGAGGTCAAAGATGCAATTAATTAATTCATTCTTTATTTTCTTTTTTCTTTTCTTCTTTCTTTTTTTCTCCTTTTATATTTTTAAGCATGAGGGAAGCAAAGAGAGAGTTTCATGTGTTTTAAGGTGTGTGTGTGTGCGTGTGCTTGCACGCATGCATGTTAACATTCCCAGTGGGGAAATAATCCTCCTTGATGACTTAGGGCTGCTTACAAGGCACATTTACAATTAACTCCCCCCTCCTTTTTGCCATGCTCTCACTTTCCAAAATCCATGTGTTGTAACTGATATGAGGCACCAACTGTTTTGCTGCACATGTGAATTTAATAGAGGCAAATTTGGATGAAATGGTCCAAACCTGTCAATGTATTTTTCATCAGTGGCAAGACCATTATGTTAATTCTTTTTCCAAGTTGGTGATGAATCGAGGCCTTTTGAAATGGATGATTGATAGAGTTGGCTGCAGCCAGGCATGATGGGCACAGGTGCTCACTTGGAACCTGGCCTCTCTGAACCTAGCCCCTGCTGCTCAACTTCCGGGCTGCATGCATCCTCCCAATATTTAGTACTTGCTCTTCCACCGTCTCAGTGCTGGTGTCTCTATGTCATGTGTGTAGAGGGATCTGAAGAGATCATGGTGCAGTTGATCTCTGTTTCCAGTCCTGTAGGTGAGGTCTGCCATTGCTCCGCAGTTATGTTACTTACAATCACGGTTTGCAATTCTGTTCTTTCCCCTGAAGGTTGATCTAAAAGTTTTGCTTAGTTTTTCTAATAATAGTTTCTTTTAGGTTGCTCCATAGAAAGCATGCATCAATGCTTCTCCCCAGCTTGTCCATTTTAAACTCACTTTAATTCACCAAGTATCAGCTGAGGGATACTCTGCTACCAAGACCGGCTCTCCCCTACAAAGACCAGACTTGCAGATTTTTGTTTTCATAAGCTTCATTTTGAGCTGGTCAGAATACCAAATAGCAATGAATGGTGCTTATAAAGCATACCCATGCATCTTACTTTTGTGTGCCTCAGGCGGTCCTTTGGGGCTAATACTATCATGACATCATCGCTATTATATACACAAGGACAATGTAGTTCAACAAGATTGATTTTGTCCAAGGTCACACAGCTATTAACTCAATCAGGAGATGAACCCAGGTCCTTCACCTCTAAGTATATGCCAATGCTACTGGAATATCATTAATACATCTGAAAATTTGGGGTCCCGAGTTCTGCCCACAGACTTCTAGAGAAGCATTTATATAGTTCTTGGTGTCTCAGACCTTCTCTCCAAGTCTTGGGGCAAGCCAGAGTCTGGGTGAGAGTGGAGGAAGGAGAGGCCACAGAAACTGTGCCAGTAATAAAGCAGGGATAAAAACTGGGGGCAGAGCAGAAGGTCACAGATCCAAAGAGGAATGTGATAATCTCCAAAACCAATGGGGCCAGAAGGTGTATTAAAGACAGGGAATGGATAGATGAGTCAGCTTGTGAGTGAGTAGAAGAGAGTAAAAGTAGCAGGTTGTACATGAGAAGGCAGTGGTCCAGGACAGTTGTTCAGAGCCAACTTGGTTGTCTGGGTCATAATTGCAGTTCCAAGGCTGGGATGGATTGTTAGCTAACCAGTGACTTTCTGACCTCCTGTTCCCATTTTGTGATATTAATTCAAAAATTTCAGAAAAGAAATTTGAGGGGAGGTGAGTTTGGCTGTATCCTAGGATACCTGCTGAAGTTCATTAAGAGATGCCAGTAAATGCGAAGAGTTGCTGATTTGATCAACCTCTGCCCCGCCATCCCCCAGTTAAGAGATGATGCATACAACTGCTGGATTACTTACTAAAGTTAGGCTTTAGGCTCTATACTTACTTTTGTGGGATCCTTTAATTTTCTGGTGGTTCCTAATGTATGGTTTTCATCTAGGCCTGACACATAGCCATACATGTGGTAGAGTTTCTGAAAAATAAATATTGTTCTCCCTGTGCCATCCAGAGTCCTAAAAATCACAGGATTCTCTAGGACAGATTCAATTTTGCTTCCTTCCCTGGAGGCAAGCATGTGATAAGCCTCCAGTTTCCCTTAAGGAGAAGTCTGCCTTACTATGCCACTTTGAGGTCTTAGGAGAGAACAATGCCTCCTACACTGAAATACCACTAGGGTGGGACTGGAGGCCTCTGAGTTGATCTCCTTTCCAATGGAAGTCTCTAGCATTCCCCAAGAAAGATTGACCTAGCTGTATTTGCATAACCATATGGCTAATTAAAATTCAACACTAATTTCTTTATCAAACATTTATTAAATTCCAGTCTGGGCATGGGAAATGATGGGCTAAGAATTTCTCCTTTGGTTTGTGTTGCACAGTTCTCCTACTGCTGTTATAAAAGTTACTTCTATAATGATGACATTTTGTCTGTCTACTCATGGAAATGTAATGCGTATAAAGGTAAACTTTTGTATCATTAGCGACTAGCACAGTGCTGGCTTGTAGAATTTGCTCTGTAATATTGTTGGACTGAGCAGAAGCAATCTCTACTACTGAGATATTTACTTTCTAGCAAAAATATACACGTGATGAAGGTAATAGAAGTTAATATAGGAAGTATGAAAATTAGGTACCAAATTCAGGTACTAGCTAGTTAAACTCTTCCTCCTAAGACAGAGAAGAATTGTCTCTTATGAGTGGGATCAGGATCCTTGCCCTTCTGTATTCATTCAATTCTTCATTTATTCAATAAGCATTTACTGAGTCTTTACCAGGGTACAGAGACAAATCTGATGAATTCTTTGGTGTTCAATATTTATTCCTTACCTTTTTGTAAGAAAAGTATTCTCATCTTCTTTCTGGGAGTTTAGTACCATTTAGAACCAATCCTGGTGAGCAACCTCTGGATGATAGAGTTTGGTAAGGACATTATATTCTTATGGGATAAGATATTGGCCGATTTCCTAAACCATCCAGGAAGACAAGACAAGAGGTCTCTGCATGCTAGGCACAATGAAATGTTCATCCTTTCAAAGTATTATAGAGGTATTATAATTGTATTCTGAATGACATTACATTTAAGCTATTTTGGTGGAAAATACCCACTTGTTAGCTTTCCTCTATCTTTGTCTATCATTCCCTGTCGGGAGCCATGAGGCCCGGCAGCCGCTTATTCAAGATGGCCGCGAGCCATATGGATCTGTCTGATTACCCAAAATGGCCAACCAAGCCCGCACATTTACAAAAGCCCGCGAAAAGAGCTTGTAAGTTTCCATTCACCCAGTGTGACGTAACCCCTGGGCGGCCCGCACCTGTAAATCTCCATGGTAACTCCCACCTTGGAAGGTATCGCCTAACTATTTCCTCCTTCTGCCCTATTTAAGCCTCTGCCCTACTGCCATTAAACGAGACTTGATCAGACTCCTGTCTTGTCTCCATTTCTTGTGTCTTGCCTTTCCCGTTTCCCACTCCCTCCTCTCAGGTACCCACGAATAACTGGTTCTGCGGGTCGGGACAATAGAGAGTAGTATAATAGACTGTGGAGATTCAGAAGTAGGGATGGTAGAAGGGGGCTGAGGGATCAAAAATTGCCTATCAAGTGCAATGTATACTGTTTGCCTGATGGGTACACTAAAAGCCTTGATTTCACCACTATACAATTCATCCATGTATCAAAAAACCACTTGTACCCCCTAATTCTACTGAAATAAATAAATAAACAAACAAACAAACAAGGAAGTTAGGTTACTTTTCCAAAGTCACAAAGTTAGAAAATTTTCATGCTAGGATTAAAATTGAGATTTCTCCAACTCTTAAGCATTCATTTCTAACCTACCAAGCAGCTTTGTGATTAAAAAAAATAACAATTTAAAGGACAGAAAAACAATACTTGCTTCAAATTAATATTGAAGTTAAGCAAATAGGTATAAAATATCCACTTATACAGGCTTCTCCTTATCCACAAAGATAACAATTACTTTGTTTTATTCCAGTTAGATGTTATATTTTGCCTCTAACTTGGGATATGGTAATTTGGCTCCTGTTGTGAACATATATGGCTTTTCTTCTCATCATCCATTCTTTTTCCCTTAAAGTTCTACTCCAATCAATACCCCATAAATTCGGAAAATCTCAAAAGGTAACTACTGAGGACGTAAAGGAACCAGGGTAAGAACTGAGTGGCAAGTTAGGGAGAACTGTATGTTATTAATCATGTATGCTTTTGCTTGAGATGAACAGAATTCATTATGTAATCCAGCTACATATGGGTAGATGCTCAGAGGAGAATTTTCATAACTGAAGAACATTTGTTAAACACAAAATGCAAGCAATTTATATCTCCTTCATTAAAAAAATTAGGAGCATAAGTTTGATAAGCTGATGCAATGCACTCAAATTACAATTTATAATGTTTTAAGTATTTATTAAATTGAACCACTACCAATGAAATGTTTCATCATCAGCCTAAAATAATGGTTTCAAGGAAAAATTAAGTACTACAGTTCCAGAATGAAAGCCTAGAATCAGGCCACAAAGTTTACTCATCCCCCCACAAACCTTCCTACCACCCATATTTTGTTTTGTTTTTTAATCAATATTCCTTCTCTGGATTCCTCCATCCTCCTATCATGAGCTTCTGTGCTTCCAACCCAATCAGTTTCCATTCCTCTTCAGACAATCTCGGCCAGTAGTCAAGGGGCCCTCTCAAATCTGAGCACAAGTAACTACTTTTATACTCTGCAGTTGGCCAGACAAGTGCTTTCTTTCTAAACTACTCAGATAAAAGAGTGGAAGCTAGGAAAGGGACTCTCTTCTACAATGAAATTTAGGAATACACGCTCTTAAATTTAATTTTCTACCTTCTACGTGTACTAAGTATAGTCCCTCCTCTTAAGATCAATACAGTTGCTACTGGAAAAAAAAATCTATTAATGGAAGTGTTTATTTCATTCACACTCATTTAAAATGTGAGGGTTTGACGGATATACTTTGACAAATAGATAGTGCTAAGAGGGTACCATTTTTAAATGGTGAACTGATGAACTGACTTTTTAAAAATGCCTTGATTTGTAGCATTTCTGTTGTATAAATACTCCAATCACTGCTGATTTCAAAGTATCAAAGTTTACAAATCAGCTTGTAAAAATCCAAAATATCTGACAGTAAACTCTCAGTAGTCTGTAAGAGCTGTTTCCAGCATACTGTTGGACTGATATCAGACCAATATTAACTAATTGCTTTAGAATCAGCATATTCTAATAGTTAAAAGCATGGATTCTATAAATAGACTACGTAAGCAAAAATCCTAGCCTCACTACTTACTAGCCATTAACTTTTCTAGTCTTTGGTTTCCTTCCCTGAAAAATGGTATAATAATTAGACGCTTCTCATAAGGTTGTTGTGAAAAATAAATGAGATAATATATGCAAAGAGCTTATCACAGTGTCAAGAATAAAACAAGAGCTCAAAGTAAGTGATTAGTCTCGCATATTGCAATTTGTCTCTATATGTGGCATTTAGGAAGCACCACTCATTTCTTAACTTTGGTTTTTGCATAGATTTTACTTTGGACAAACAGTGTTTGGAAACACAAATCTATAATTATACACCTGCTCGTAACATCCAAAACGTTCTAGTGTTGTCAAGAAGAAGCACTTTCCAGTAACATTTACCAGTTTATGTTCTGAGTGTATTTAAATGGTTTCATGCCAACCTTTGCTCAAGAATTGAAAGTATGGATTGCTATAATTTTGCACATTATTTTAAAAACCCTTGAAAACTACGTAGGTTTGAAATTAATCTTGTCAAATGAATTTTATTTTTCCACAGAGCAATAGGCCTCCTACAGATATTTTTCTAGATAGTGGGAGTTAGCAGGAAGAAACACGCCAACAATCTCATAGGCAATTCTCTACCTCTCATAGACTCAACACATTTTCTTCTGACTTAAGTTTTTCCTGCTCTCTTTCTCTGTCCCCCACTCCCCTGACCACACACAAATGTAATAGAAAGGTTGAGACAGAAAAAATATTGTTCACCCCTTTCAGAAAAACTTGAAACAATACAAATCAGAGCTTTGTAGTGTTGTCTGTTTTGCTCTAAAGAAAAATGGTCCAGTAAAAGTATTTCTTAATCTAGACGTATATTTCTTCAAATAACTTTGAGATTTTTTCAGTTATACCCACTACAGCATTTATGCCAACCCTTTGTTCCAACTTCCCAAAAATAAAGCTGAATCACGGGGAAATAAAGGGTCTCATTCATTAATCAAAGACCAACTAAACGACCTCAAATCAAAATGACTCCTAATACCAGGCACAGCAGATAAGGTATAACATTCTACAAACGCATGCAGTGGAAGCTCCAATTTGTGAGCATTTGCAAATTACCATCTTTTCCTTCGTCTTAATTTGTTTTTGCTCAAGTCTTCTTACTGAGAAAGTTACTTTTTAGAACTTCAATTTGAAAGAACTTTGCTTGTCGTTCCTGTGAGTGTGCTTCCGAATCCTTTGCATTATAAAGTGCTTCAAAATACACAGATTACAACAGAACATAAAGCTAGAAACTGCAGCTGAGCACGTACTCCTATCTGTCTGTTATATATTACATATGACATTTACAATACAAAATTAAATCAGAGAAATTTATTCGGTCTGTCTAAATTTCTATCTAGGCTACTCAGAATAGTGCCCAAAGCAATCAGGCAGGAGCTTAATAAAGCTTTTTATATGGAGACAACACCAATTTTATTAGGGTATTTATACCTTGGTCAAGGTAAGAAACTTTACGCTAGCGGCATGGCTGTGTGCCTTTTCATCTTTTTAAAATACAAACTGGTCGCTGTTCTCCATTGCCTGGCAAGTATCACGTAATCTTAGGGGGAAGAAAATCTCAACTAACCACAAAGCAGCATCTGTCTTTGCCAGTGCTGAAAAGGCTCTGTAAAATCAATTAGGTTTCCAGCTGAAGTTATCCATCAAACCATTTGGCTCCCACAGATGTACTTGCCTAACTCACTTAAAAACCTATTGAAACATGTCATTACCTTAAACTGAATAGCAACCAACAATTTAGGACTGTATAAGCCGCATTAAACCATCCTTCTTGTTATTACTATGTAAAAACTGCATACTAATAAACTACTCCATTTTAACATCCTGATGCCTCTGGTCCAATTTTTTTTCCCTCCTTCAACTGGAAATATCCTTCTCCAGTTCTTCATCTATGCAAATCATTTCACATTTTTAAATCACACATAAATAAAAATCACACATAAAAACATTTCCTCATACAGAAATCAAACAATACTGAAAAATTGAAAATTCTTTCTTTCCAACTTTAATTATACTCACTCTCCCTCCCAGGAATAATCACTCTTAGCTTTTTGGTGTGCATATTTCCCAGCTTTTTCCTATGAATTTACATGCATATATGAGCTCATACAGAAATACATAGACAGGCTCTTCCCATTATTGAGCTTGCTCTGTACAAATTACAATTTTGTAATTTATTTTATTTATTTATTTATTTAGAGACAGAATCTCACTCTTTTGCCAGGGCTAGAGTGAGTGTCGTGGCATCAGCCTAGCTCACAGCAACCTCAGACTCCCGGGCTCAAGCGATCCTCCTGCCTTAGCCTCCCGAGTAGCTGGAATTACAGGCATGTGCCACCATGCTTGGCTAATTTTTTCTATATATTTTTAGTTGTCCGATTCATTTCTTTCTATTTTTAGTAGAGACGGGGTCTCGCTCTTGCTCAGGCTGGTTTCGAACTCCTGAGCTCAAACAATCCAC
>CAUYSK010122915.1:0-43423 GCA_963575035.1 Avahi laniger | reverse complement strand
ACCTGTAGAAGACACAGTTGTCCACTCATTAGAAGCACTACACATAAAAGAGCCAATTTTCCTAGAATGTTCTTACATTTGAAGTAGTTACACATTTGTTTCAGATAGCAGAGAATGAAGTTATTTAGCATACTTCAGCAGAACAGGCAAAAATATCTTTATTTATACATTATTTGTATAGCTAATAAGAAGTCTACTGGATAAAACATTTAATTACCATTCCCAATTCCAGAAGCACCAAGGTTTTTTTGTTTCTGTTTTTATTTTAAAGACAAAAGGTTAATTTTGCTTTTAAATTGGAGCTTTGCACCAAAGGCTAATTTGATGGTCATAAGTGTCAAGTTGGCTAAAGTCTGTAGTTATTCAAGCAAACACTAACCTAGGCGTTGCTGTGAAGGTATTTTGTAGATGTGACTGAAGTCCCTAATTAGTTGACTTTAAGTAAATGAGACTGTGCTATTTAATCTGGTGGACCTGGTTCAATTAGTTGAAAGGTTTTAAGAGTGGAGCTGGGGCTTCTCTGAAGAAGAAATTCCACGTGTGAACAGCAGCCCCACCCTATGCCCAAGAATTCTAGCCTGTTCTTCCTGACAGCCTGCCTGATCGATTGATTTTGTGCTTGCCTAGCCAGCCCCCTCAATCATGTAAGCCGAATCATGCGATAAGTATTGTATCTTCTATTGGCTCTCTCTGGTAGAAGCCTGACCATTACAGTCTATTTCCAAAATAAAAGGGGAAAGAGGATGCAACAGCTGAACAGTTAACAAGATCTAAATAAGGCCTTCGCAGAATTGCTTCATTCTGGAGTGGGAAGTGTTCAAGTTCCTAGAACATCAGCTATCCCATATTCAAACATAAGTACAAATACACATAACATATGCCACGGCTTCTGTCCCACCACATCCATTATACATTCAGTTGGCAAATATTTGTTATGAAAGGCACTAGGGAGAGAATGGTAAGCCAGACAGGCATGGTCCCTGCTCAGGCATCAAACTAGTAATTATACAAGTACTCAATTAATTATAATTATAATGAGTGCTAGGAAATACAGATGCTGTTGGCATATTTAGTAGGGGAGGGCTTTTGGAAATGTCGCTGAGGAGTGATACTGAAGCTAAGACTAGCAGGGCAAGCAGGCAGTAGCCAGGCAGAGGATAAGAGGAAGAGCCTCTAGGCACAGGGGACCTGACCTACAAAGACCTTGCGCAGGTGAGGATCTAGGTGACTTCAAGCCCCTGAAGGACGCTAGTCAGTCTGGGCTGTCGTGAATTAGGAATGGAGAATGTACAGGACCAAACAGCCACCCTAGTAAAAGATACTGATCTTCAACTGACAGCAATGGGTAATCACTGCACATGTTCAAGCAGATAGTGACTTGATCAGATTTCTGCTTTAATATTCCTCTAGCAGCTGTGTATAGTTTGGAAGGAGGCAAACTGGACTTGGGGAGACCAGTTACAGGGCTATTGCTACAGTCCAGGAAAAATACAATGGGGGCACAGGCACGGTGATGGGGATGGAGAGACGTCCTTGGTGGTAGAATCAACAGGACATGGAGTTGTGTTGAATGGTCTCCAAAGTTGAGGCGTCAGGGAAGGGTGGAGGAGGGCAGATTTGGGAGAGAAGATCACAGTTCTGTTTTGGGCGTGCACAAATTTGCAATTCCTGTAAGATAACCACATGGAAATGCGCATTTGGAATTCAGAAGAGACTTCGTTTGGATAAGTAACCTTGGGATTTGCTAGCACAAAGTCTAAACTCGATGAGGTCAAGCGGGGAGGGAGTATAGAGTGAGAAGACCCAGGACAGACCCCTGGGAGCACTGACATTTTAAGTGAGTGGAAGAAGGGCTTCCAAAAGAGCCTGAAAAGGAAAAATCAAGAGGGTTCAAGTTCATACAGTACACATGCATTTATACAAAAAAACTTTTTTTAGGAGCTATTTTAGTTTAGCCTCCATGTTCGAAAGGATGCCTATTTTCACTGAAAAGGAAATAACCAAGTGTAAGGGTAACAACCTGAGGAAAACCCAATTTGAACAGACACAAATAATTTCCAGCTAAGGTGTTTTATACAAAGGATACCACCTCACTGATTACTGTTTGCAATAGCTATTCAGTCTTTGGGTTCAACTGTACTTTTTGAAATCACTTCTTATTAACACTAATAGCTTGGCCCTTTATGTATAATTAGTTCAGGCAATTAGTTGGAAGGTTCACCTCAGAACACATTGCTTTAATCTTTTGAAAATCGCCGTGTGTCACATTATTCCAAAAGTGCCTTACTTGAAAGAAAACACTGAACCAATAGAAAGTACTAACTTTAAAAAGCTCTAAGAAGAGTGCTCCAGCCCCCACGAGAATCACACAAATTAGTGCACACTCAGTGACTCAAAGAACTCAGGCTCTAGAAAAGGACGCATTTAAATTAAAACTGTGCTTTTTCAGACCAGGAACACTTCTTGCCTTAATCCTCCCCATTAGCATGACACATGACAGGTCAGGGGAAACTCTGCAGTGTGCCGCGGTTCAGAGGGCAATCTGTAAGATAGCCGCATTATAGTTTATAAAACAGGCCCAGCAGAGGCCTCGTAGATCCAGCAGTCACAACAGCACCATGCACAAGTGGGAGCTTAATGAATATTCGATGATGACATTTTCCCTCCCTTGCGTGCTATTGCAAGGCAGCCCCCACTTTCCAATGGGACTTGTGCCGAAAAGTTGTTTTTCTCAAATCTATTACCTGGAACTTGAAACATATATTTTTCCTTAAAAAATGTGTTATAAGTGGGAGTCCAGGCCATGTGCTATGCCATAACAGAGTTTAACTAGAGCTTCTAATCACCATTTATAACAATGCTTTAATGAAGAAAACACATGGACTTACAATTTAGTATTCCAAGGTGGTATCTTTCCTTGGCAGCAGTCCCAGAATGGAGAAGATACCACTCCTCCCAGGAGTAGGAAAAGGGGGTATCTGGCTCCAAGCTGGGAATCCAGGCAGTACTGACAGGCAGCATTTAGGGGTTTGGGCCAGTGGCTGCCCCCTGAAAGATCCAAAACCCAAGGTGAAGATGTAGTGGGTACTTCCGGGTGGGGTAAGGCAAGACTTAAGCCCCTTCAGGGCTGTAGGGAGAGGCGGGTTAGGTAATCCCTACCCAAATGGCAGCAGGCTGTGGTCAGGAAATCATCAGCAGCAATCATGCTCTGGCAGGAGCCCTGAGGGAAGAGGTGGTTCTGGGGCTGGGACCATATGAAATGTGAGTCCTAGGCAAGGTCAGATATCAATGACCATCCCCTCGGGTCTTCACGACATACTGTTATCCAAAGTCTCTGAAACCACATTGAAAGCCATGCAGCTGTTCCTCTATTTGTACGCAGGGAATTCCTCTGCCTGACCTTCCCGGGAATGACTAGGTGGTTCAGGACCTCTTTTACTTGGTATCTTGGTCTATCCATGTAGTCATGGCCTACAGGATAGGATAAACCAAGATACAAAGTCAAGACTTGTTTGCCTGGCTTTAGACAACCCTTTTACCTGTATCCTTGTCCCAGCCTCTGCTCCATCTCAGGAGAAGAGAGAATGGTCATTTTATGTCTACTATACATAAAGCATATTGTGTCTACATTTGTCTTCCAAAATTGATATCCACATTTGAAAGGCCATCAAATAATACCCTTAGGATGAATCACTTAACAGTAAAATATTAGTCTATCCTAATTGCAGGGGAAGGTCAGTTCGAAAGTCTTGGCTGACTTTTTTTACTTTAAAATTTGCTTACAGCCTTTATTTTTAATATAGTCTTCTTTTTCCACAGTACATACAGCAATAATATGGGAAGAGATAAAAGGGGGAAAAGGCACCATGACTTAGAAATCCTTTTAAGTTATTTAGTAGATAAGAAAAAAAAAAGCGGCAGCCAGGCCTGTAGACTTCAGGCAAAAGTTTGGGAAATTGTTCTCTTTGAAATCCACCTCTCCCAGCTGGAAAAACTTCAAGATACCGATTGCCATTATAGTGAGGGTGGGCTTCTGTCTAAGAGCCCAGTTTAGGGGCCCTACTTGAGTGCTTGAAGCTCAACATCAGCTCCCTTGCAACTCACTCTTAAATAGAAGCTGACAACTAAGGATCACTAGATATCTGAGGAAAAACTCAAACGTTAAAGACCAAAACTAGCAAACATAAAGAAAGCAACTTGGAGGAAACAAGAGGTTTCCCTGTGCAGGAAGCAGAAAACATCAATATCCTCAGAGTAGTGAGAGAAGATACTGCATCTATAAAACAAGAAAGGAATGCTTTCGAAGGAAAAAAAAAAGGATAATTCAGACATGCAAAACCCAATGGTAGGGCTGGAAAATAAGTTGAGGAAATCTCCCAGAAAGTAGGGCAGGAAGGTTAGAAAGGAAGAAATATGAGAGAAAGGATAAGAGAAACAGAGAATCAGTGAATCCAGGAAATCTAATATCCAAATAATAAGAATTCCAGAAAAAGGGAATAAAGTGAGGGGAAAAAATCATCAGCAAAACGAAGATGTTTCAGATCTTAAAGCCCTCAACAACATTCCAGACTGAAACAGCTCGTCAAAGACCAGCAAAAAACTGGATTTTTAAAAAGAGAAACTAATACTAACTACCAGCAGACAGAAAAACAAACAGTTTAGATATGAAGGATGAGGTTTTACGATAGCTTTGATCTTCTTAACAGAAACACTGGAAGCTAGGGGACACTGGACTGATGCCTTTAATATCAAAAAGGAAAATTATTTCCAACCTGGAATGTAAGGCCCAGTCGAACCATCAGTCAAGAATGAGAATTGTGTAAAAAATATTAATATTTACAGACATTTAAGGTCTCAAAAACTTCACCTTCTCAGGAAGCTAAAGGAGGGTGTGCTACATTAAAAAGAAAGGAGTGGAGGGAGGGAAGAAGGAAGGAAGAAAGGAGGGAGGGACACAGAAAGACATGGGCTATAGCTACGGTCCCCAACCCCCGGACCACAGAGGAGTACCAGTCCCTGGCCTGTCAGGAACAGGGCCACACAGCAGGAGGCGAGCCGCAGGAAAGCCAGCAAAGCTTCATCTGTATTTACAGCCGCTTCCCATCACTCGCATCACTGCCAGAGCTCTGCCTCCTGTCAGAATCAGATCCTCACAGGAGTGCAAACCCTACTGTAAACTGTGCACGCGAGGGATCTAGGGTGCACGCTCCTTTTGAGAATCTCATGCCTGATGATCTGAAGTAGAGCTGAGGTGGTGATGCTAGCACTGGGGAGTGGCTGCAAATATAGACTGTCGTTAGCAGAGAGGTTTGACTGCACCAAGATCATAATAAACCAATTGCTTTCAGACTCATATCAAAGCCCCATCAGAGAGTGGCAAGTGACAAGCTGCATTTGGTGGCAGGCTTTAAGTCAGAATCCAACACTCATTTCAGTCCACGCCTGGCCTGCCCATTATTTTATTTACCACTTCTGTACGTGCCTCTTTCTCACCTGCACACTAGTCTCAGTCACAGTCTTGGCAAGCTCACAAGCCAACCCTAGCAAAAATGAGTAAAAAGCAAACATCGCTGGAGAGCGTCTTTGAAAAGGGCAAAAGACCCAATGATGACACAGCAGAAGACTCTAAGACAGCCAACGAAATTAAAGCTGCATTTAAAAGAAAAATATCAAGAGTCCTACTTAAATTATGGGCTCATTGCAACAGGTGATTCACATTCTCCAAGCCCACTTTGTATAATATGTGGCAATTGGCTACCCAACGAAGGCATGAAACCTTCAGAACTGCTTCATCACATGGAGACCAAGCACTCTGCATTAAAAGACAAGCCTTTGGAGTTTTTCAAAAGAAAAAAACATGACCATGGAGAACAAAAGCAATTACTGAAGGCCACCACTTCATCGAATGTGTCTGCACTGAGAGCATCATTCTTAGTGGCTCACCGCGTTGCTAAAGCTAAGAAGCCCTTTATTACTGGTGAAGAGTTGGTCCTGCCCGCTGCTAAGGACATTTGCCGTGAACTTTTAGGAGAGGCTGCAGTTCAAAAGGTGGCACGTGTTCCTCCTTCGGCTAGCACCATAACTGGACGAACTGATGAAACAGAGGATATTAAAGCGCAATTGTTAGAGAGGATTAATGAGTCACCCTGGTGCACAATCCAGGTTGACAAGTCTACGATGTTGACAACAAGGCAACAATGCTTCTTTTTGTGTGATACATTTTTCAAGAGAATGTGCATGAGGATATATGTTACGTGCACTTTTGGTGCTAACCAACACCACAGCTGCAGAACTATTCAAGTCTTTGAATGATTACTTATCAGGAAAACTGAATTGGTCACTTTGTGTCGCTATATGCATGGAAGGAGCGGCTGCCATGATGGGACGGCTTTCTGGTTTCACCACTAGGGTCAAGGAGGTGGCTTCTGAATGTGAGTCTATGCGCTGTGTCATCCATAGAGAAATGCAGGCTAGACAAAAAATGTCACCTGAACTAAATGACATTTTGCAGGGTGTGATTAAAATTATCAACCACATACCCTTAACTCAAATCTGTTCCCGAAGCTCTGTGAGGAGATGGACACGGAGCACACACATTTTCTCATACACACAGAAGAGAGATGGCTTTCTAAAGGTAGATCACTGGCCAGAGTTTTAGAGTTACGAGAGCCACTCCAGAGATTTCTTTTAGAAAAACAATCACCACTGGCAGCATATTTTAGTGACATAGAAAGGGTCACAAAACTTGCATACTTGTGTGACATATTCAACTTGCTCAACGAACTCAATCTGTCACTTCAGGGGGAGAACAACAACTGTGTTCAAGTCGGCAGATAAAGTGGCTGCATTCAAAGCCAAACTGGAATTAGGGGAGAAATGAGTGAACACTGGGATTTTTGACATGTCTCAAACATTAGCAGAGATTTTAAAAGAGACTGAGCCAGGACCTTCTTTCTTCCAGCTGTGCATGATCATCTATCTCAGCTTTCAAAAGTGTTTGAACATTTTGACCCAACCAGGAAAGACCCCCAAAGTGGGAAGGAATGGATCCTTGACCTTTTTGTGGATAAGCCAGGTCAATCGACTTTTTCTGTGCTAGAACGAGGATCAACTACTTGAGATCGCAAATGAAGGTGACCTTATAAGTATGTTTCAGACAACTTCAAATCTCCATACGTTCTGGATTAAAGTCAAGGTGGAATATCCAGAGACTGCCACAAAAGCACTGAAAAACCTGCTTCCATTTCCAACATCCTATCTTTGTGAAGCAGGGTTTACTGCAGTGACAGCAACCAAAACAGGATTGCGGAGTAGACTGGACATAAGCAATACACTTCGAGTATCACTGTCTCCCATCACCCCCAGATGGGACCGTCTAGTTACAAGAAAACAAGCTCAGGGCTCCCACTGATTCTGCATTATGGTGAGTTGTAGAATTATTTCATTATATACTACAATGTAATAATAATAGAAATGAAGTGCACAATAAACGTAATGTGCTTGAATCGTCCCTAAACCATCTCCCCGACCCCAGTCCATGGCAAAACTGTCTTCCATGAAACCGGTCCCTGGTGCCAAAAAGGTTGGGGACGGCTGGGCTACAGGAAGCAGGAGATCCAACACAGGAGAGAGGGGGAGGGGAGCCCCTGATGCCGCTACAGGGAGAACTCAGATGACAGATGCTCAAGGAGCACGGAGGGCAACCCACCTGGAGAGGTACAAGCCAGAGAGCTCTGGTGATGTGAATGAGGAAGTTTACACCAGGTTCCTTACGCTTCAGTGTGCACACGGATGACTCGGGATCGCGTTAAAACGCAGCTGCTCAGGGAGGGCGGGGCCTGCGTGTCTGCATTTCTAACCCGCTCCCAGGTGATGCCAAAGCTGCTACGCCAAGAACCACAATTTGAGTGGTAAGGACACTGGCAACTAATGAAGAACTAGGGTTAAATTCATGAGCAAGAAAAAGGAAACTAAGTGAACCCCAAACAAAAAAGACAACCATGAACTTAAAGGACAGCAAAAAATGTTGCAGCCGGAGAAAAGTAATCACAATCTACTCCATGGCTCCGCTGCAGAGTGTTTACATAGTCAAAGTAATATAAATACTGAACACTGATCTAACCAAAATACACTATACTGAAATTGTAGAGGATGGAAAAGTTACGCCTAAATTGGTGGTAGGGAAGAGGGGTTAGAAAAAAAGTTAATTCTAATGTTCTATACAAAAATTTAATATGTAATTCCCAAAAAATAATAAATTAGTAATATAAACATTTAACTTAGGGACTTGGAGGTAAATGTCAAAATAATTACTTAAAAGAGGTGACAGTGGTTGTTTCTAAGGAAGGGGCAATAGGTTGGAGGTGGGTAGAGAATTGGTAGGTTGTTGTTTTGTTTTTGTTTTTTGAGGAAGTGCCTAAAAAAAGAAAGAGCTCCCAGTGGCCAAAGCTTCGAAACTTTGAGCAACAAAATATACAATGTTAGAAGTGAATTATAACCTATTCCATCAAGTAAATATCCACTAGTCCACATGCACATAAATAAATGTTTAAATCAATAAATACATGAGGGAGAAGAAGGGATAGCCCTTTCTCACAGAATTCCAACTAATACAAAATAGAAGAGACATATAGAACATCACCATTAGGCAAACACCTCAGTAATAATTGTTACAGTCAAGGTCCACTGATGGCTATTAAAATCAGTGGGTGAAAGGTTGAAGAGAAACAGGATATGTGCATACTATCAAAGTGCCTCCCTCAAGCTATTTATTAATCACACAGGGGAAAGTAGTACCACCACAGTGGAGAAACCCGGCAGACATCACTTTAACCAAGTGATCAAGGTGAACCTCACCTATAGTAAAAAATATACTGACATCATGAATTTCCTGATATGAAGACACAATATCACTTCCATGGTGTCCTTGCCAAGTATTCATAACCTCATTGAAATCATCAGAAAACATTAGACAAACTTAAATTGGAGGAGAGACTACAAAATATCTGAACAGTACTCTTCAAAAGTGTCAAGGTAATGAGAGGCAAGGAAAGACTGAGGAGCTGTCACACATTGGAGGGGACTTAGGAGGCATAATAACTAAATGCAATGTATGATGATCCTGGATTGGACCTTGCACAGAGAAAAGACCACAGTGGGAAAAAAGGTGAAATTCAAGTTAGGACTATAGTTAATAGCATTATTTGATACCAATGTTGTTTTCATAAATGTACTATGGGTGTCTAAGATGTTAACACTAGGGGAAGCTGGATGAAGGTTGTACAGGAACTCTGTTGTGTATTTGCAACTTCTCTATAAGTTTAGAATTATTTAAAAATAAAAAATTGAAACTATTCAAAAATGTCTTTGTACAGCATAGTACAGTGTTTGGAAACTATATACCACAGGCCAAACCCTGCCCACTGCTTAGTTCTGTAAATAAAGTTTTACTGGAACACATTCATATTCATTCATTTATATATTGTCAATGGCTGCTTTAGCACTACAATAGCAGAGCTGAGTAGCTGCAACAGAGACTTGATGGCCCACAAAGCCTAAAATAATTACCATCTTTCCCTTTACAGAAAAGGTTTGCCAATCCTTGGCACAGCAGTTAAGAGGATGAACCCTGAGTTCAAATCCTGGCAATCCACTTACTATCTGTGTAACCATGAGCAAGTTACTTAGTTTCCCAGTGCTCTGGTTTTTTTACAGATGACTCTGTAAGACAGGGATAATAGTTATTGATCTCGTAGAGTTGTTATGAATTTTTAAAGTGTAAAGAATGTGATAAATGTAAAAATTAATTATTAAATGTAAAAAGTGCTTAGAACAAAGCCTGCACATTTTTAAAGGTGTGTTAACAATAAAACAAAGGTTTAAGACCAAACCATGAGCAATAACAATGTTCAAAATAAAGTGTTCAATTGGGTGGCTGTTTCTAATAAAACTTTGCTGATCATCACATTGGTACACGAGCACTCTAAACTAAATCTTTGTAATTATATTAATGTTTGCTTAACATCGAATAGCTGAAAAGAAAAAAATACTTTCAATATTAGCTAGAAGTTATTAGCTCTTATATTAGACTTTCGCAAACCAATTACTAACTGGCTTTAGAATGATCTCTCTGGTACATTCAATATCTTCTCTCAAGATTCTTTCAAAATACTCTCTCCACCGCCATCTCCCACCCGTTCCCCAGACACACCCAGGAGCTCTAACTCCAGCTCAACACACCCGGGTCCTTATAGGTGACTTCCCCTGCACACTCATGGCATCCAGATGTTCACAAATTTATTTCTGCAGGCATCTCCTGACACAGATATACTCACAGCTGGAAAAACCAACTGTGGTAGGCTGAAAAATGCACACCCCCCCAAAAAGATAGGTTCACTTTCTAATCCCCTGAACTTGGGGATATAACCTTGTATGGCCAAAGAGAGAATATTAACTTGTACAGCCCAAAAAAATATATGATCGAGTTAAGGATACTGAGAGGAGGCGTTTAGCTCAGATTCCCCGGGTGGGCCCTAAATGCAATTACATGTATCTTTATAAGAGAGAGGCAGAGGGAATTTTGACACAGAAAAAGTAGAAAACACACAGAGAGGGAAAGAGGATGTAAAGATGACATAGAGATTCTGAGTCATGTGGCCACAAGCCAAGGAACACCAAGGACCAGAACTGTGAAGAATAAATCTGTGTTGTTTCGAGCCACTAAGTTTGAAGTAATTTGTTATAGCAGCCATACGAAACTGATACACCACTCCGCCAACACCAGCACTCACAGGTGCACACACAAAGGGCCCCCTTTATAAGCAGGGACCCATCGGTTATACCACTTTCTCATAAATAAATAATTAAATAAATAATTTTAAAAGCCTCCTAGGAGAGAGACTTGGTAAAGAGGTTATTAAGCCTTTGGTAAGTAAATTAAACTCTTCGGTAAGTGATTCAACATAAATCAGATTTTCTATCCCTTTCCTCATCTTGAAAACCAAAGGCTAGGTAACAATATCGGGTTATGCTACTGTGGCCTTGTCGTATTGTGCTCTTTGTCCCACTGATCCATTGTACATAGAGGAAGAATAAGGACATTAATTATCACATGCAACTTGTGAACTCAGTCTTCTTGCTGGGTCATACCTCGAATCCCTGCCCACACAGTATGAAGTAATATCTGAGTTCTCACCTTTGAGTTGACATAATATGCAATAGCTTTTTAGCCATACAATAATCCATGAAGGGTCTTTTTTGTTTCATTCTACCTTCTGGAAAATACTTGAATCCTTCATATAAGACAAAAATTAGGTCCTGACTCTCTCAAATTGCCAATAAGATAAATCCTAATCACATGGCCTTCAAATATTATATTAATAAAAGAATTGTTGTGGAAAAATTAGGGGCATAATCTGATTAATCAGCATATTAAATAGGCTTGAATAGTTGAAGGCTACATACTCATTCAATTGTGACTAGATTTTAACAGTTTGAAATACAACTTTAAAAGACAACAAAATTAATACTTCTTTGCCCAGCCTTTGATACTTCCATAGCTAAGAGCCAAATGCTTCTAAAGTGTGACAAATGATCATTCTAATTAAACTGATCAAACACTTAGCTGTGCTGCTTAGTGGTATAATGCCCTTAAGGGGATTAGACAAACAATTCTGGAAATACACAAATCCATCCTATTTGTTAATGAATTAGTGTTTCAGTAAGTGACGACATGTAACTTCTCATTTGTCCAAGTCACTGACCTAAAAGTGATTTGGATATATATACACTGGAAATATCTTCTCCTACTCTGTTGCTTGCTTTTTGGCTCTCTGCACAATGTTTTTGATAGAAATATAGTCCAATTTGTCATTTTTTTCCTTTATGGTGTGCACTTTTAAGCCTTGTTTAGGAAATATTTACTTATTTTCTTTTTCTAGAAGCTTTGTTGTTTTACCTTTCTCAGATCTACCATCTATCTGGAACTGTTACTAGAGATTCGGGATTTATTAGATCAGGTGGAATTCCAGGACTTCTTTCTCCTACATCACTTTTCACTGTCATCATGTAGGGCTAACTACAAGCTCCCTCGTTTCTTTAAGGCCATTACCAACCCTTGTCAACACCACAGATACCTTAAGACCTCTGAAGCTTCTTTGCTTCCCATCCATCAGCCTCCGTCTTTGGCTCGCTCCCTTCCCCAACTACTTAACCACGAGCTGTCACTTCAGCCTCTCTCTCTTTAGCATTCTCAATTCCCCCACTCACTCATGCAACACAAATCCCAACCCTGGCAAGAAAAAGACAGTGTGGGCCAGTTGGCTTTCGAGCTACAGGGAACAGGGTTTGAAATATGATTATACAATTTACAAACTGCAGGACCTTGGCAGTCAGTTGACATTTCTATTTTCCTGTCTGTGAAACTGAGAAGGGCTGGGGCTGAGGGTGGAGAGAAGGTGCGGCAGGATGTGGAGGTACAGGATTAACAATACTAACAGCCGGTGGGCCTACCATAAGGATGAGAAACAATGTACCTTAAGACCTGGGCACAGAATAGGCACTGAATAAGGAAATAAAATAAATAGTAGCTAAAAAAGAATCAATCAATAAGTCAATAAAATGACTACTGCTTCTGAACACTGCCAGAGAAACTTTCCATCTCAGCTGGGCTTTCGGTGGGAAGGCATGTTTCCCACTCACGGCGCTGGCGATGCTAACTTTTACCACGCCCCTCAAGGCCTGCACTCCACTCTCTGTCTGCCTCCTCACTTTCAACAGATCTCTGGGGGACTTTGTCTTCTGGCTAAGAAGTAACAAGGACCGAATCCACCTTCCTGTCTGAGACAACCAAAAAGGGGACAAAACATACAAAGAAATAATTTTCAAGATACTATCAGGCAACAAAAGACATTGAAACCTGAGATATGGGAAAGTGAGGTGAGTTCTAAGAAAGACTGTACCAGGTTACTGCCTTGGGGTTGTTTCCAGCAGTGCACAGGGAGAGGGACCCAGTCAGACTAGCTGAGTTGAGATTCTGGAAAACCAAAGCAGCTGTAATTCAAAGGAAAGGAGAGAGCTTCACAGAGAGAGATTTTCAGAGATCTTCAGAGAGTTCCCCTCGAGAATTTCAGTGGGAGAAAAAAAATAACATAAAAAAACAAAAAGAATTTAGTCAAGCCCTGCTCATGGGTGTAAGGAAATTAAGGAGGCTGGAGAAAGAACCACTAGAAAGGATTGACGATTACAGTACACTTTCTGCACTCACAGAAGCAAGAACAGTCTGCAGGTTGGGCGCGGTGGCTCACGCCTTTAATTCTAGCTCTCTGGGAGGCCCAGGCAGGAGGATCGCTTGAGCTCAGGAGTTCAAGCCCAGCCTGAGCAAGAGTGAAACCTCGTCTCTACTAAAAATAGAAAAAATTAGCCGGGCGTGGTGGTACTCTCCTGTAGTCCCAGCTACAGCTACACGGGAGGCTGAGGCAGAAGGATCACTTGAGCCCAAGAATTTGAGGTTATTGTGAGCTAAGCTGATGCCATGGCACTCTAGCCTGGGGGACAGAGTGAGACTCTGTCTCAAAAAGAAAAAAGAAAAAAAGAACAGTCTGCACCCACCTGCCAGACTGGAAAGGCTCATGATTCAAGGGACATTGGGTAGAGTACACAGAAGGGTCTTCCCCAGTTCTGGGAAATAATTATCCCTAAATTGGGCTAATGATTAAAAACTGACCCAAACTCTACCTGGATTCTGCTATTCCCAAAAAGATCTATATGGGCTTATTATGTGACTTGATTTTAAAGATGATGTCAAACCTGAAAAGCACTATAACTGAAGTTAACAAGCACATGTAAAAATAGTCATGAGCCCTAATCATCAGACACACTTCTCAGGATGAAAACGAATACTACTGGTCCTTGTCAGGATTTTTTCTACATCTTTATACATGCATATTTGAAAATCAACATTAATGTGTACCGTGTACCACTAGATCAGGACAGTTTAGTAGCCAGGCATGTGAAGGTCAGTACAAGTCTGCCACTGGCTTGGGTATCTCGTTCAACTCTCAGAACCTCGGTTTCCTCATCTACAAAATGTGGGAGGTGGACTAGATGACTTCTGAGCTCCCTTTTTGTGATTTGGGTAATGCTAGAAAGATTAATACACTAGTTAAGACTTAGGCATTGACACACTAAGAAAATACGATGACGGATACTTTGGGCATCTGCTTGTCACAAATAGTCTCAAAGTAATCCCAAAAGAACCACTATTTTGAAGGACAGTAATTCTTACCCTCTCCAGTAGTCATTGTAAGCTGATTTTATGAAAACCAGCTGCCTACCAACTGCCAACTGCCCACCAATATTTTCCTTAAAGTACAAATCATGATTCTTAACTATCTTAAAATCAGAAAGGTGAATTTTGTCTTAATTCTCAATAAAATCTTAGCATACACTTGTAAAACATACAATTTTAGGAATATTTCTCTGGAATTCCTAAAGCATTTCTGGAAGTCCTAAAGAAAATCTATCTATTTTAGAAAGAAAATTTCAAGGAATTATAGAAAATAGCATAAAATTATTAAGGAACACCCCCAGACAACACTCTACCACCACCCTCAATAGGAAATTACTAATTTTCTATCATAAATACAGTCATCATACTTATGCCAGTATAGAAAGGAATAAAGTTATATCATAAATTATGAGTGGTTTTAAGTGTCTGAAGAAATGGAACCTTGCTTGTATTTAACTCATAAGTTATTGATTTGCAAAGAAATGTCAAATGCCCTGTTTTCTTTTTTTTTGTTTCACAAAATTTATACTCAAAAAATGGCCTCTTTTAAATCAAAAAGAAGCAACTAAAAAGCTCCGGCACCCCAACTTTTAAAAAATATGTTTTAACCTTCATTTACTTTATTGCTGGCTTTGAAAAATGTAACTATTAAACCTTATTATTTCATATTATTTGGTCAGTTCACAAAGAATAATTAGACATTCTTCTCAAAGAATTTTTTTAAAAATATTTCTTACTTAGAGAAACAAATAATTATTAGTTAGCTACCCTATTATGGACATTCGGAGACTAGAAGTACAGCACTGCTTTATCCAAATATGTGCTTTCCTTGTTTAAAGGGAAAAGGCTTCAAGTTTTT
The DNA here is from genome assembly GCA_963575035.1 of Avahi laniger. Lineage (NCBI taxonomy): Eukaryota > Metazoa > Chordata > Mammalia > Primates > Indriidae > Avahi > Avahi laniger. The sequence goes on along the minus strand of CAUYSK010122915.1, from coordinate 28,277 downwards.
TTTCCAGTGTTCCCAAAGATTAGCATGTAAATACAAACTAAATAGACCTGTAATTAGCATTTCAATTGTCAAAACAGCAAACAATGTATAGGGTAATTTTATATGAATCAATTAACAAAAATCATATATTTAACAACATCTATTGAATGCCGACTAGGTACAAGGCTAGTGATGTGGGAGTTAAAAAGATGAATAGATAGAGCTTTCTAGTTCTATGAAAAGCCCTTTAATAGCATTAGTTTTGGGGATTTAACAAATGGGAAAAAAAAAACCCAAAAACCCTTAATGGTTATCAGTCCCTGTGGAGGCTCCCCAAGACATCTGAGCGGTCACTCATAGGCAGCTAAAGGTTGAAGACTCAATATACCAGAGAGACAGGCAACCACAGGATTTAGCTCCAAACCTAGGCAATGAAGTTAGACTGCCTTCTTCTAAAAAGACCCAGGAAAACACTTAGCAGTAAATACTCAAGCATTCTTCCAGAAACAAATGAACAAATATTAAATGTGCAGAAAGAGTAATGGTTGGGCTTTGAGGGGCATGGAAAAGAGGAGGGAAAAGATTGTGAATTTTTATTTGTTTAAACCAGAATTTCCACAGTAAAATAAAAAAATAAAATGCTGCCTTTGGATGCTGACACATGGAAGCTCTCATTTGATTTAAGGAAATTGAGTTTCATGTTTATGTTTCTTTTAATTACCAATAGGGATTAATAATTTGGTCATATTTTACTATTTGCCAGATAGTATTTATACACACTGAATATAGCACCTGAGTTAAGAATCCAAAGCATCCAATCGATGTATGATGCATTCAGTTTCCTCTCAGAATATAAAAAATATATAAACTGTCATTATCTAATAGTTACTAAACACCAACAATGTACTAACTGCCAACTGAGTTAGATGAAGTTGAATTTGAAGGAAACTTTCTATTTGAATATTTATCCATTACCTTAAAAACTAAGATCCAATTAAATTCTCCTTGATCATTTTAGTTGTTGTATCTTTGAGGATACTGCTTCTATAACAACAACTCCCTAATATTGCTGGCAACATTTGGCAAGTTTTACTATGGACCAGAAGTGCACAGAATACTTGACACAATGTCTAGTCAGTTAAGTTATAATAGCGTGTCTATATTACAGATAAGGAAACCACTTGGGCAAATTACTTAACCTCAGTTAAGTAATGCCTCAGTTTTCTCATCTTCAAAATGGACTTAATAGGCTGGGCATGGTGGCTCACACCTGTAACAGCACTTTGCAAGGCAAAGGAAGGAGGATCACCTGAGGCCAGGAGTTCAAAACAAGCCTGGGCAACACGGCGGGGCCTCATCTCTACAAAAAATTAAAAAATGAGCCAGGAATGGTGGTGCGTGCCTGCAGTCCTAGCTACCTGTGAGGATGAGGCTGGAGGATTGCTTGAGCCCAAGAGATCAAGGTGCAGTGAGTTATGATAACGCTGCTGCACTCTAGCCTGGGTGACAGAGCAACATCCCATCTCAAAAATAAATAAATTAATTAATTACTTAATGTCTGAAGGGATAGATTATTAAAGGATACATAACAAAGACCTTAAAATGTTTGTATCCTTTAATCTAGTAATTCTAGGGACTAATCAGAGCTAATACAAAAAGATCTGTATATAAGGCCATTTATCAGGTTATTTATAATACCAAACAACTACCTAAATGTCCAAATAGAATTAAATAAAACATGGCATGTTCATAAAATGGAATATTCTGCATCTTTTAAAAATTAAATTTAGCTATGAAGACAGTAAAAAGATGAGTGGTTGGCATGGGTTGGGACGACAAAGGAACGAACAGGCAGAGCACAGAGGATTTTTAGGGCAGTGAAATTATTCTGTGTGATATTACAATGGTGGGTAGATGTCATTATACATTTGTCCAAACTGATAACATGTGCAACAGTAAGAGTGCACCCTAATGTAAACTATGGACTTAGTGTGATAATGATGTGTCAATGTAGGTTCATCGACTATGACCGACGTACCACTCTGGTACAGGAAGGAGATCATAAGAGGCTGTGTATGTGTGGGGGCAGGGGGTGTATGGGAACTTTGCATTTTCTGCTCAGTTTTGCTGAAACTTAAAATTTCTCTAAAAAAAAACAAAGTTTATATTTTAAAAAATGAAGTTTAGGAGAATAATGACACAAGAAATATTCCTGATACACCACTTTACAAGCAACTTGTAAAGAATCAAAGGATATGTCCAAACATTAAAAGTTAGCTCTAGAAATAGTATTATAGGTCATTTTAAAATATACTTTACTGTGTTTCTTAATTTTTCTACAATGACCTTGTATCTCTTTAAAAATCAGAAGAAATTTTTAGGACTTTCTTTTAAAATATCACCCAGTTTTCAAATCAAAGTTATTTTAAAAAGGCATATAAGTTAAATAGGAAAGGAGCAACGATTTACATGAATTGACACTTCTAACATTTCCAAAAACCTGAAAAATCTTACACAGTACTTAAAATCCATGCATTCATTCATTCCTTCCACAAATAATTATTCAACACCCGTCATGTGCCAGGTCATGTGACTACAGCAGCAGCTAAGCAAGACATTAAGAACGAGGGAGATGAACAACAACAAATAAACACAAGAGGAAGGACATGCTCTCAAACTGAGATGCACTTGGGAGTGACAGACATAATCTAGTGGAGTCAGGGACAGTCTCTCGAACATTTGAACTGACACCGGAAAGGTGAGGAGGAGCCTGCCAAGCAAAGCGAAGGGGAAGTGCGTGCTAAAGAAAGAAACAGAAACAAGTGCCAAGACCCTGAAGTGGGTATAACCCAGGTTTATTTAAAGAACAGCAAGGAGGCTAGTGATGTTGGTCAGCAATGAAAGCTGGGTCTTAACCACCTTGCATCTAAAATGCCTTGGTGGATGGGTGCTGTGGCTCACTCCTGTAATCCCAGCAATTTGGGAGGCCAAGGCAGGAGGATTGCTTGAGGCCAGAAGTTTGAGACCAGCTTGAGTAAAATATTGAGACTCCATCTCTACAAAAAATGTTAAAACTTAGCCAGGAGTGGTGGTGTGTGCCTGTAGTCCCAGCTACTCAGGAGGCTGAGGTAGAAGGATCGCTTGAGCCCAGGAGTTTGAGGGTGCAGTGAGCTAAGATTGCGTCACTGCACTCCAGCCTGGCGACAGAGCGAGACTCTGTCTCTATAGTAAATAAATAAATAAATAAATAGCCTTGGAAAATAAAGTTGTACAAAGCCTAATCAGAAAACAGTTTGCCGAACAATTGTTATCTAAAATTGGTTAAAAATCCAGGCTTCAGTGCCAGACACACTAGGTTCAAATCTAGTTTGGCCACTTACTAGTGATAGATTTCAAGCTGGTCACTTCCTTTCTGAACTTGGCCTCCTCATCTGTAAAATGGAATTAAAAATAACTACTGTGAAAGCAATGGCAAGGCTTTAAACTAGACAATACCAGATAAGGACACAACAAAAAAAGAAAACCATATGGCTGGGCGCAGTGGCTCATGTCTGTAATCCTAACACTTTGGGAGGCCAAGACAGATCGCTTGAGGCCAGGAGTTCAAGACCAGCCTGAGCAAGAGCAAGACCCTGGCTGGTGCCTGTAGTCCTTGCTACTTGGGAGGCTGAGGCAGGAGTAGCCCAGCCCACTCAAGCCCAGGAGTAGGAGGTTGCAGTGAGCTATTATGACACCACCGCACTCCAGCCCAGGAGACAGAGTCTTGCTTCGTCTCAAAAAAAAAAAGAAAAGAAAAAGAAAAAAAACTACATGCCAATATCTCTGACAAACATAGATACAAAAATTCTCAGCAAATACTAGCAAACTGAATTCAACAGCACATTAAAAGAATCATTCACCGCGATCAAGCAGGATTCATCCCACGGATGTGAGGATGGCTCAACGTATACAAATCAATAAATGTGATAAATCACATTAACAAAATGAAAGACAAAAGCCATGTGATCATTTCAATAGATGCAGAGAAAGCATTTGACAAAATTCAACATCCCTTCATTATAAAAACTCTCAACAAATAAGGTACAGAAGGAATGTACCTCAACACAACAAAGACCATATATGACAAACTTGCTGCTAACGTCATATTCAATGATGAAAAGTTGAAAGCTTTTGTTCTAAGATCTGAAACAAGGGAGGGATGCCCACATTCACCAATTCTATTAAGTACTGGAAATCCTAGCTAGAGCAATTAGGTAATAGAAGAAATAAAAAGCATTCAAATTGGAAAGGAAGAAGTTAAGCTGTACCTATTTGCAGAGGACATGATCTTATATATAGAAAGCCCTGAAGACTCCACCAAAAAACTGTTAGAACTAATAAACAAATTGAGAAAAGTTGCAGGATACAAAATCAACATACAAAAATCAGCAGCATTTCTATATACTAACAATGAACTATGTGAAAAAGAAATCAAGAAAATAATCCCATTTATGACAGCTACAAAAAAATAAAGTACTTAGGAATAAATTAACCAAGCAGGTGAAAGAACCGTACACTAAAACATAAAAAACATGATGAAAGAAATTGAAAAAGACACAAATAAATGGAAAGATATTCCATTTTCATGGACTGGAAGAATTAATATTGTTAAAATGCCCACACTATCCAAAGCGATCTACAGATTTAATGCAATCATTATCAAAATGCCAATGACATTCGCACAGAAATAGAAAAAAATCCTAAAATTCATATAGAACCACAAAAGACCCCAAATAGCCAAAGGAATCATGAGCAAAGAACAAATCTTGAGGCATTATACCATCTGATTTCAAAATATACTACAAAGCTATAGTAACCAAAACAGCATCATAGTGGCATTAAAAAAAGACACAGACCAATGGAATGAAACAGAGAACATATGAAATGAATCCATGCACTTAACAGCCAACTGATTTTTGACAAAGGTACCAAGAATACACAATGGACAAAGGACAGTCTCATAAATAAACAGTGCTGGGAAAACTGGATATCCACATGCAGAAGAATGAAGCTAGACCCCTATCTCTCACTATATACAAAAATCAACTCAAAATGGATTAAAGAGTTAAATGTAAGACCAGAAGAAAACATAGGGAAAATGCTTTGGCATTGATCTGGGCAAGGATTTTTTGGATAAGATCCCAAAAGCACAGGCAACAAAAGCAAAAATAGACAAATGGGATTACAGCAAACTAAAAAGCTTCTGCACATCTAAAGAAACAATCAATGAAGTAAAAAGACAACCTACAGAATAGAAGACAATGTTTGTAAAGTATGCATCTGACAAGAAGTTAATATCTAGAATATAGAAGGAACTCGAACAACTAAATAGCAAAAAACCAAAAAATCCCATTGAAAAATGAGCAAAGACCTGAATAGACATTTCTTAAAAGAAAACATACAAATGTACAAAAAATATATTAAAAATGCTCAACATCACTAACCATCAAGGAAATGCCAATCAAAACCACAATAAGATATCATTTCATACTTTTTGAATGGCTATTATCAAAAAAATAAAAAAATAACAAAGGCTGGCATGGATATGGAGAAGGAGGAACTCTTAGGCACTGCTGGTAGGCATGTAAACTGGCATAATCATTACGGATAACGGTAAGGAGTTTCCTGAAAAAATTAATAATAGAACTACCAGATGATCTAGCAATCCCACTTCTGGGTATATATCCAAAGAAAATGAAATCATTGAAATGAGTGAAATGAAATCATGTTGAAGAGATACATGCACTCCCATGTTTATTGCAGCACTAATCACAATAGCCAAGGTATGGAATCAACCTAAATATTCATCAGCAGATGAATGGATAAAGAAAATGTGGTTTACATGCACGATGGATTATTCAGCCATTAAAAAAAGAACAAAATCCCGTCATTAGCAGCAACGGGGATGGACATTATGTTAAGTGAAATAAACCAGGCATAGAAAGACAAACACTGCATGATCTCGCCCATATGTGGAATCTAAAGGAGTTGATCTCATAGGAGTAGAGAGTAGGAGAGTGGTTACCAGAAGTGGGGAGAAGAAAGGATAGGGAGAGGTTGGTTAACAGGTACAAAGTTACAAAGATAGGAGGAATAATTTCTGGTGTTCTATTGCACAGCATGTTGAATATGGTTAACAATATTGTACTACATATTTCAAAATAGCTAGAAGAGAGGCTTTTGAATATTCTCACCACAAAGAAATGATAAATGTATGAGGTGATGGATATGCCAAATACCCTAACTTGATTTTTACAAAAAAATCAAGTACATATGTATCAAAACATCACACTGCACAATTATTTTATGTCAATAAAAACAAAATAAACAAAGAAAACCAAAAACCCACAAATAGTAAAATAGAAGACCTTAAAAAAAAAACAGAGGATAATTATCTAAAATGCTTGAGCGAATACTTGGCAGACAAAAAATGCTAATTAAATGGTAGCTGGTCTTAAAAGTACTTTTTAAAGGAATATTTTTAAAAGAACTCCAAGAAATATCACTATATATGAATCACATCAATACAACAAACTATATCCTACCTGATTTAGAGAAATTTCATTACATACTATTTTGTCAAGAAAAGCCAATGAGTCCCCAACCAAATCTCACTGGCTGGAGGAGGATGCAGAGGGAATATCTTCTGCAGTGTTTCTTCGATCCTCACTGTCCTTGACATTTCTGCAATATTTGTGACCGCACATTCCCTTCCTAGAAATTCTTTCCTGTCTTGACTTGAGAACATGATTCTTAGCGTTTTACCTGTTAATCTAACTGATCTTTCTCTCCCTCAGATTTCTCTTCCTAGTCTTCCTGTCCCCTAAAAATGACATCAGTTTCTAAATTTCTATCCCTGGCCCTCTTAGCATAAAACCTCCTTGGACGCTTCCCAGCCTCTAGAGGTACACACAGCACTAAATTATATTCTTGGAGCGTCACTTACCTCATTACTCTTCGTATTATACTAAATTGTCTCATCTTCCCTATTGGATGGGCAAGTTTTTGAGAGCAGGATCGACAGCTTAATCATCTTTCTCCCTTAAGATCTAACAATCTCTTGAATATAGTCATTGTTATAAGCAACTAAGTGGATAAGCATATAAAATACTTTAAGAGGTTGTTAACATTATAACTGATCTTGAAAATACTGTTGACGATTTCCTTATCACTCTCAAATTAGCTTTTGATTTGTAACAAGGCATAAGAGATATTATGACTGTATCATCATTTTACATAATAAGGTTTCCAATTAATGAATATTAATATATCTAACTTTCATTTAACATGCTAAAAATAATAACTGCTAGCATTTACTATGTGCCCTGTTCTAAGAAATGTTAAGTATTACTCACTATCCTCCCAACAATTCTATGTGTTAGGTACCATTTTTATATTTCCCATTTTACAAATGAGGTTACTAAGGCAGAGAAGGGTTAAATGACTTATTTATTCAAGGTCACACAGCTAGACAAAGCCAGCATTTGAGCCCAGCCAGCTTTGGCCCCCATCTGTACTTGAAACCCAAAGCCCTACCTAAGTAGCCATCACTATAAAAATCTAATTCTACATAAATATTTTGAACTCGTATTTAGAATCTTTTACAGAAGCTTGTTATTCATAAGTATTATTTTTTTTCTGTAATATAAACAAATATATCTGTATTATCTATATTAATGTTCTGGCTAAAATACACATATACAATGTGGTAATACATTTCATAATGTCAACTTCACTTGAAATACTACAATATTTTAAGTTACTTTATCCTACTTATGAATGCTAAAAATTTTTACCAGTTTAACATGAAATCTTCTTGACTAACAATCTGGGAAATTTATACTTTCAGATAGATTTAAAAATTTTTTTAAACTATGAATTTTCATTAATATGTAACATAAATGACACTACTGCTATTTAGCACTAGGTGTCACAAAGGACAATTACAATCATGTTATAATCCTACTGAAAATCACAATTTAATATATGATCTTAGGTTTTTAAAGGCCAGCTTTAATTTTTTACCACTAAAAAATAATCTCTACTATTACAAGTTCTGCTTAATTTTCAGACATTGTTACTTAAAGACTTTAGGTTAATAAATCTAAGTATAGTGATGGAGAATTTCACTATTAAAATGCAAAGTGCACTTTTAATAAACAGAATTCTTAAAAAGCGATTAGCCACTGCTGGTAGGACTGATTTCTCAACAGTTAATTTTTAAAGAAAACTGTTTCTGTCTTTGTAAAAACATCCAAGAGAGTTCAAGAGTAAAATCCTATTGACTTCAATCATTAAAGTCACTTTCCCAAACAAGACATTTTTTTGTCCTTTTTAAGAGTATAAAACATATCTTAGACTCCAACAGGCTCATCCCCCAGCCTGGCACCTGCTGTTCCCTCTGCTGGGAAGGGAACTGCACCCAGATTTTCCTGTCATTCAGGCTCAGCTCAAATATCTCCACCTAACAAGGCCTTGCCTGGCCAGTCCACCCAAAGTCCACTGTTAGGGATGGAATTGTGTTCCCCCAAAAAGATGTACCGAAGTCCTAACCCTCAGTAACTCAGAATGTTGCCTTATTTGAAAGTAGGGTTGTTGTACAGGTGATTAGTTAAAATGAGGTCATATTGGAGTAGGGTGGTTCCTTAATCCACGAGGACTGATGTCCTTACATAAGAGAGGCACACGGACACACAGACTCAGAGAAGATGGCCACGTGAAGGAGGCAGAGACTAGAGTTAAGCTATCACAAGCCAAGGAAAGCCTAGGGCTCTGGAAGAGGCAAGGAAGGACCTGCCTTGACTTTGGACTTCTAGTCTCCAGAATTGTGATAGAACATATTTTGGTTGTTTTAAATCACCCAATTTGCAATACTTAGTTATCGCCTTAGCAAACTTAAACATCCACCACTGCAACAACTGCTCTCTGCCCTACCAGCCACTTTTTATTTTTCTCATAGTTCTTAACAGTATCGAAATCAACATTGTACTTTTACTGATTGTCTCCCTTCATTAGAATGCAGGCTGCGTGAGAGCAGGGGCCTTTTCTGACTTCAGAGCACAGAGTCTGGCACATAATAGGTGTTCAAGAAATATCTTGTCAAACAAATGATCCTGAGAAATGTGACAGGATTAAAGAACATCAGGATGATAATTCATTTCCAATATCTTAGCAAGTATAAACCCTCCTGTAATCTAATAACTAAGTCCAACCCCTGATTTATCCAGCACCAAGTGAGGCTTCATGCCATCTTACCTATCTGGAAAATGAAGTCCTCAGCTAAAGAAAAATAGCTTCAGATAAAGGAAAAGCAAGAAGCATTCTTTACTCTGTACTTCCCATATGTGTCTGAAATAAAATTATCTTGGGGGCAATGTTTCCTATGTCAGGAGAAAAGACTCATTGTGTGGAGGGGCAGCATGAACAGGTGTCAGCAGCTTGATGGCTAATTGAGGGGGGGAAAAGATTTTTAAGAAAAAAAAAAGTCAGGTAAGGGTCAAAGGAGAAGAATTCTGGGGTTATTTGGTAAAGGAGCAGTTAGGCTTCCCATCTGCACCACCCCACAGTCAACTGTGCTATAGGCATGAATAATAATGGACATTCTTAGTTTTGAGCCATTAACATCTTTTTTAGGTGGCTCTCTACTGTTGAGGTCTCTATGAGCAATTTTTAAAGTGAAATATATAAAACGTTTTTAGAAGATTTCTATTTTTTAAAAAACAGATTTAAAATTCAGGGGTGGGGAAGGTTCTTGTTTAATGGAGGTAAGTGTCACTTGAGGGTAACACTTCTTTCCTTAGTGATGCCAGAAAAAGAAGGAGCTGCAGAGCAGGACGTGCACTCGGAGGGAAGCAGCCACCTGTCTGACAGAGTGGGCGCCTAAGGAGCTTTGAAGACAGGGACTGTCCTAAAAAGGGACACTCTTCCTGTTGCTTGGGAAGGCAAAATACACAATGAGGCCATCTGAGGAAGAGCACAGGGGACAGGAAGCCACGAGCTGCAGGTGAGAGCAGGGACTCCCATGGGGTTTTCTGAATAAGGAGGTGAGAAGGGGCTAGAAGCAGAGGGAGACAGAGACCTGGGTGTGCAGCTGTTAACAGCCAAAGGCTGAGAGGGGACAAAAAGCCACCATGTAGAGAGAGACAGCACCCTTCAAAGCAGCCAGATCTTGGTGAGTGATGCTTATTTTACCCCAAACTGGCCAGAAATTGGGATTTTCTAGATAGACTTTCCACATATAACAAACTAATTTTCAAACAACAATATTGTTGACTATTTAAGAAAAATTACCGAATGTAACAGAATTCTGATTCGCATTTGATTTCCAAGTCTCTTCTGAATCTTAAAGCTGTAGTGGGGTGGGGTCCGTGAGGGGGAGAGCATTAAATCAGCTATCACTGGACAAGTCTACAGAACAAAAATGTAGTTATTTTGGTTTTCTGGTTATGTGGATTCTAGATAAATGGGAATTGAGTGTAATGATTAATAATTATACTTTCTATCTACATAGGACTTAATATTTCTCTAAATGTTTTCACACACTAATGTGAAATGCGATCACTCAAAGGACCATTGCTTTACACCCATTTATTAAATGAGGAAGCAGGCTTTGAGAGGTCTGTGACACAGCATTGGCTGCTCACTAAATGGGAAAGTTGGAAACAGAACTTGAGTATCCACGATACCTGCCCAGGGCTCTTCCTGTCAAACATATACTGATTCTCTGAGAAGGGTGTACCGTGATAAAAAGAGACTCAAGATATCTGGCTATATTCAGAGGGAAGTATTGAAAAAAGAAGTTGAATGTGTGGCAAGGATAAAGAAGCAGTTTAGTAAAATACCGTGCTCACATGAATTTAATATTAATGTATGCTACTGAATCTCTTAAAGAAATGTAGTTAAATGTTCATTCATGTAAGAATAAACCAGCTCCCAAAATTCCATTAGGAATTAGATACACTAGTCAAGGATCAAATGCATCCTGAAATTTCAGCAGCCCTGGAAAGTTAAAGAAAGGTCTTCCAGCTACTTCCGCATGTCCTCCACAAAGGCAAGCTTCCAAAGGTCACTCCAGTGCTTCCGCTTCTGTGATACGAGCTTCTCTGACCTTTCCCCATTCATCTCTTATTCGCCTTTGCTCTTCAGATCACCCCGCTTTGACATATAAACCTCCCTGTGGCATGCTGCTACAAAGCCGCACCTACTCTTCCCAGTTTCCAAGTAAACTGGTTTGAAAAAGAATAGAAACACAAAAAATCAGAACTTCCACAGAGAAACTTACGCATAGTACTTACTCAATTCATTTATTAGGATACATATTTAATCCCAACTTCATGCCTAGAGGTTAAAAGAATGAAACTGATGTAACATTTCCCCCCTGTATATTTTGTCAGTGTCATTTCTGGTTTAAAATTCCCAATTCCAAATGAAGGGCTATGTCTATCAACTTTGAATAAATATGTATTAATGACAATAATTAAACTATTTTAATTTCCTTTTAGGCAACATTTTGTAGCATGATAGCTCTAATGGTCACCAAGCTTTTCCTTTGCTTCAGTATAACTCACAGTGATTCATATTATTGCTTATTAAATTCCTATCACCATGCAATTACTCTTCCCAAAGCTATGATCCACTAACTATTCTGCTGCTACCTCTGCTTTCTCTTCTTACTATTCAGTACCTTACTATTCAGTACCTTTTTGTGGGCTCTAGACAGACAAAGGAAGGATAAAATAATCGCTCTTGAAAAAGTATATCCAGTCTGGGCAACAGAGTGAGACTCCGTTCCTGCAAAAAATACAAAAATTAGTCGGGCATGGTAGTGTGCACCTGTAGCCCCAGCTACTCAGAAGGCTGAGGCGGGAGGATCACTTGAGTTCTATAGGTCATAGCACTGATACCCTTAGATTTTGTGTGGTGTCCAGGAAGCTTCATTTTTCAAAAGTGCCTGACTTGGAAGGCTGAGGCAGGAAGATTGCTTGAGTCCAGGAGTCTGAGGCTGTGGTGAGCTACAAATGACACCACTGCACTCTACCTGGAGCAACAGAGAGAGACTCTGTTTCAAATAAATAAATAAATAGGTAGATAGATAGATAAATTCAAAGGTAGTAAAGGGTGTACAGTAAGAAAATAAGTGTCTCTTCCATCTCTGCCTCAACCCCTTAGTTTTCTTCCCCAGAGGCAATCATTGTTAGCAATTTCTTGTATAACCTTCCAGACACAGTCTTTGTAATTATAAGCATAAACACACCTATGCATTCGTATTTAAAACAAACAGCCATATACTGCTCTGCACTTTATTTGTCCCTTTATTATATTACTATCTTAGAGATCATTCCATATCAGCAAATATAGAGTGGTCTCCTCCTTTTTAACAGCTACCTAGTTTTGTTTCTGCTCCTAATTTATTTAAACAATCCCATATTAGTAGGTATTTAGTTCTTTTTAAATTTTTTGCAATGAGACAGTGCTGCAGTCAATGTGCAAATTCATTTTGCAAAGTACAAGTGTATCTTAGAAAAATTTCTTAGCAAGTTCCTGAAGTGAGAAGGTAGGTAAAATTTTAACGTTGGTAGTTACTGCCAAATTGCTGTCCATAGATGCCATACCATTCTGTACCCCTACCAGCAACGTATGAGCCTGTTGGTTTCCCCAAAGCCATTAATAAACATCACAATTTTTGCCAATCTAATAAGTTAAAGAATTTAAAATTGCATTTGTCTTATCATGAGGTAAGTATAATTTAATGTTTATAAGCACCATTCGTAATTCTTTTTCTGTGAATTATTTGTTCACTTCCTTTACCCTTTTCTACTAGATTATCAGTCATTTTTCTTATCAATATCTAAGAGCTCTTTCGATATTAAGGATGTTGTAAATAGTTTCTTCCCAGTGTGGTGATGTTACACACGCTATCTTCTCTTAAATGGAGTTTAATTTATCAATCTTTTATCTTGTGCCTCTGTATTCTTCAAGATATTTAAAGGCTTTCTTCTTTCAAGTGTAGAGAAAGACATCGTCCCTAACATCTGATCTCCACAAGCCTTCAGATTCACACTTTTATTTCCTCTGTTGGCACTTTCTGAAATGAGACTGAAAGACAGGCTGGGATTTAGCATCCATCCACTGCCTTTGCTGACCTTCCTAATCCAGTATCCCAAGTTCTTACGGATTTTGCCGTAACCCTCTCCCTTGCTTTCTTCATGAAGTTTCACGTGAATGCCACATTTATTTGGCCTACCTTCAAGATTATATTCTCTTTGCAGTTCTAGCTTCAATTTGAAGTTTACTGAGATCAAAAAGAATTTTATTAATGTCTTTTTGTAATCAACATGTCATTCAAACTGTGCTACTTTTTCTATTCTAGGGAAATTATACAACAAAAACTGTTCAGATTTTTTGCCTGATGGGGTGAGAATATGCAAAAGCTTGTCTAGCTGCTACAGATAAACAGAAAGCAAAAATGTTATGATAATTTAAAATTGAATCAGACTTCAACTTTATGTGCAGAAATGACATGAAACAAATTTTTTTTTAATTTTAATGTTCTTTTAGATACTTTATTCCGCAAACTTTTGTGCTGATCACAGTTTGTTATGTGTGGCAACACTGGATTACGTATAAAAAACATCAAAGGAATGTCTTCAAAGTTATGAAAAAACTTAGGCACTGGTTTAGGACATGTGAAATATAGCTATTGCTAGAAATTGAGGCCAGGTTTATTTTAGGATTGACCTTTAGAAAAAAATACTAAAAATATACTGCTGTTGTTCTTACTTCTACTTCCACTCTTTTCAAAAGGTGGCCAAGTCTGTCTCAAGAGCTACAGGGAGAACTGCCTGGATAAGATGCAAGATACTAAAGTAAAAGTTAATGTTCTATTTCTCACCCAATTCCCTTTATGCTTTGATTTCCTCTTATATTAGCATATGGAAAGAGAATGACAAAGGAAAAACGATAGAGAAATATCTAGCACAAGATAGTTTAATTTTTCTCTATCCTTTCCTGTTCATTGAGTTAAAAGAAAAGCTACAGGTGTCAAAATAACACCAAAAAAATTTAAATAGATATATTTAAAATATGTTTATATATACAGAAATATGTGTGTATATATATGTGTGTGTGTGGTGTGTGTCTCTGTGTGTGTGTGTGTGTGTGTGTGTGTTTATATATATATATATATATATATACAAAAAAAAAATTGCACTTTCTATTCTGGCCACTCGAGAAGGAGAATGACAGAAAGGAGGCTTAAAATCCCAGTACAGAATTTCATATTGGCCTATTTTCTTATTCACCTACCCATAATGTAGGGAAGGGCTTTATTTCCTGTGACCTCAACAGAATAAATTATTTGGCACATTCTTTCCTAACCATATCTGCACAAAGGGCTAGAGCTTCACTGGGCAGGTCTCTGGGCCTCAGTTTTCCCACCTAGAAAATGGGAGAGGTTGGAATGGAGGATTTTTAGACCCTTTCAGTCTTAAAATCTTATGAATCAAATGTAAAGGTCATTCAAGCAACAGCCCATCAAACAAATATGTGTATTTCCAATGTCTAGGTATTTTCTTCATCTATATACAAAGTGACATACAGTTTTTCTTAAACAGAAAAAGGTAATCCATCATCTTTAAAGGAGAAGATAATTTGGGGGGTATTCATCATGAATTCTTTGTACTCAATCTCATATACTGGTGAAACATATTCAAATGACCATATACCAATATTGTATTTCCTAAAACTTATTTTTGCTTACTTAAACTTATTTACATTTATTTGAATTTATTTTAAGTTTAAGAGTTAAATTGTATCCTTAATGCTCTCTCTAATCCAGTCATCCCTTAAGTAGTCCTGGATATTAAGCTTCTTGGGTTTGGCCTCCTTCCTAGCTCTGCCTTTTGTCAGCTTCTGTAGATTTTCTGAGACATTAGCCTTGTCAGATGGAATTCCCTCATGCAGTAAAAAAAAAAAATAATAAAAAAAATTAGTTTCTACTTTTAAGTAATCTGCCAAATAACTCTCAGAGGGAATCACTGTACTTTTTGTTCCCTCTAATTCACCACTTCATTAACATAATCCTTATAATTTGCAGATATTTAATATTTTTATTATGATTTATATTCATATAAAAACTACACTAATACACAAAGTAAGCGAACACAAACTCACAAGAGAATGCCTTGACCTAACCCACCAGAAACTTCATCATGAGACCATTATGACCCAATATACTCAATTCCCTGTTAATACTTAAGTTGGATCTTTTAATAACAATGCATCTTAGATTGTTTTCTACTTTTCCCTTTAAAAATCAATTCAACACTAAGTCATATTCCATTCCTAACAAAGCTGAAGTCACCCATCCAACTATCACTTCCCTAACCTCTGTCTTGCTCCTATTTGATAACATTTAAGTGTCTCCATGACAAGAGGACTTACCTTGAGTTTAAAGCCTTCTCTGCTTTAAAAAAAAAAAAAGACAATAAAATAGAACTGCATTTAAAGTAACTGTTCTTTGCAAGGGCTGCATTTTTTTTTTCTATAGCACTCTAAACTCAAGGAGGTCTAAACATAAATCTGGAAAAAGTTTAGGGAACAAATGAAAAAATAGCTACTTCATGCAAATTCTAAAACCAAAGCCAGATCTACCCCACACACATGCATACATATTCAATAGTGACTTGGTTTTGGCAGATCCTATTTTAGGTAGACCCTTAAGGGCAGATATGTGTATTACCCAGCACTTAATATGGTGTCTGGCACATGCTCGGTGTTCAATAGATGGTGGCTGTGTGAAAAAGAAAGGCACTTGATGTGCCCATGTTAGACACATAGACAATGGTCTTCTCTCTATGAAAGACATCAGACTGGGTTCAGTGATCAAATGAACAGGTGCAAAGTTCGTGAAAAGTTAGAACTACCAATTCAAGAAACTGAGATGTACATCACATCAATTATCCCTAAAATTAATTTGAGTTTATTGTCTTAACTTGGGCTGCTATGCCCATTCTGGATTTCAAATCATTAAACATTTTACATCTATTTAGGGAATGTAAGAAATGTGTAGTCGAAACAAAGAATGCAGATAATCAGCCCTAAATAATAGATGCTATAGGCTCCTCTACTACCATCAAGATGTTCTCCAAATCACTATGCCAGGGAAAGGGAATTGGAGACTATATTGTGTTGGAGAAAACCACACAGCCACCAATTACTATATCAGCTGATGCAAAATCAGTAAGAAAATAACATTAGAGATAATGAAAAGATGTGAGGAAACATAAGCAAAGTTAGAAGAAAATTTTAGAATATAAGCAAATACTGAAAACCTATCACAATATTTACAAAATAAATAACCAGCTAACATAATATTGAATCAAAATGACACTATATATTCTTCTAGAATAGCCTTAGAGACAAAAATTCTTCTTTCCCTGTCCTCACAGAAGAGCACAAGCAACATAATGATAATGAGCATAACTTATCTTTTTCAAGGGGCTGTATGTGAGAGGATATAAATGCACGTTCCATTACCTTGACACACCCGTGGGGAACAGGATGAAAGTAAACGTTATCCCTAAAGGTCTAGTCCCTTGATCATATCTTGTTCCCTGTACCCATGTGAGGTGGCTGTCACTACTTTCATTTTAGATGTGCAATAAATGAGGATCAGAGGTTCCCCCTCAAATCACACACAATCAGTAAGCTGTCAAGTGGGATTTGATTCCCATCCCTGTGATTTAATCTCAGCACACTCTCAACTCCATAAGCTCCGTCTCACTGTCAGTGCTGAAACATCTTCCTAGCGTCTTAACTCAGATATTAATTGCCTTGTTTACAATAGTAAATAACAAATAATACAAATGAATTGCATGTAGTCTTCCCTCTCACATACTTCTCCACACTCAGGCAGATGCATCATTAGAGGGTTGCACTCACATTTCAACGTGAGCATCCTAACTGCTCACCAACTCCAAGCCCACGTTTTTAACAGTGAGCTTGGATTTCTATTACTGTGTGCTTGATGTGTCTAAACTACACTAAAAGCTTCCGCAGCAGCTTCCCCACTTCTTTGCATTATAGTCAAGCACCTTTCACTCTTTCTTCCCCCTCCTCCTCTTCTTACTCAGGATCATAAATCTTGGATTCTTCTCCAATGCATTTTTATTTTATTTTTTTCATTTTTTAAAATTTTTTTGAGATAGGGTCTCTCTGTGTCACCTGGGCTAGAGTGCAGTGGCGTCAACATAGCTCACTGCGACCTCAAACTCCTGGGCCCAAACGATCCACCTGTTTCGGCCTCCCAAGTAACTGGGACTACAGGCACCTCCAAGCCCGGCTAACTTTTTCTATTTTTAGTAGAGACGGATCTCACTCTTGCTCAGGCTGGTCTTGAGCTCCTGATCTCAAGCAGTCCTCCCACCTTGGCCTTCCAAATTGCTAGGATTATAGGCATGAGGCACCACACCTGGTCTCAGTGCATTTTTAAATCCATTCTTTGCTTTTAGTTTTCTCTAAACTTGAGAAGTTTCATCTCAATCGACTGCCTCCTAACTAGGGGCACTGCCTTGGATCTCTTCCTCTGCCCCCAACCCATCAGTTTCCTAGATTTATTTTATAAACACTTCGAGTGGTTCACTACTGGAAAATTCCTCATGGCTCTCTCCACTTTTGTTCATATCATTTCCTCAGTCAAAGATAGCCTTCCTCTTCTCAGCATGGCCACTTCCTGCTCATCCTTCCTGCACATCCCTTCCATGAACTCTTGGCAATTCACACTTATATACAGGGACTGTTTCCTCATCCTTCAGCTAATATGTCGTGGGTCTTTTGGTATAGAAGCCTGTTGTCTTGTGACAACTCTTGTCCATATTTTCTTTTTCCTTAGAATTTTAAAATTAACATCACTGGTCCATGCATGGTCCTCTTTCTTTTTTTTTTAACACAGTAGTCCCCCCTTATCCACAGTTTAAGTTACCCTTGGTCACTGTGCTCTGAAAATAGGTGAGTACAATACAATATTTTGAAAGAGAGAGAGACTACATTTACATAACTTTTATTACAGTATATTGTTATAATTGTTCTATTTTATTATCAGTTATAGTTTTCAGTCTCTTACTGTGCCTAATTTAGAAATTAAACCTTATTATAGCAATGTAGGTATAGGCAAAAAGTATAAATAGGGTTTGGTCCATCCACAGTTTCAAGAATCCACTGTGGGATGTGGAACATATCCCCTTCAGATAAGGGGGACAACTGCAGATGATCATCTGTGAACTTCCCGCCAAATCCAGTACTAGGTCATCACCAATAACTTATTTTCACCTGTGTGCTCCTCCCCTGCCACCCTCTGAGTTCACCCAAAAGATAACTGCCATCCAAAGTTCTATGTTCATCATTCTCTTGCTTTTTTTTAAAAAAAATGTATATTTCAACACATGTATGTATGTAAAAAATGTATGTTATATGTGTTTGCTTATTTCCCTGGCTTGTATAAATTAGTGCAACCATTTCAGAATATAGTTTGGAAATACCTAGTAAGTTGAATATTCACATACCCTACGAACCAGCAGTTTTATTCCTTAGTATTTACCCAAGAAAAACACTTGCACATGTTCCCCAGGAAACCTGAATGATCAAAGCAACCCTGTTTGCAATATTTTTTAAATTAAAACCAAAAAACAAATGGTTACTGGCAGAATAAAGAAACATATTGTGTTATAGGACACATAATGGAATACTGTACTGTAGTAAAAGTTAACGAACTACAACTACATAAATATGAAGGAACTTTGGAAATATAATGTTGAGTGAAAGAAAAAAAAAGTCCCAGAAGTGAATGCATAGTATGAGACCCTCTTTTTCCCCAAAAGAAAAATAAATAAAATAATAAATAAAAAATTGTTTTAAAACTTTTTTAAAAAGTATAATTATTATTTAACCTTTTCAGGAAAAAAAATCTCTTTTTTGAAAACTTATACCTTATCTTTCCAAACTAAATCTTCTCCCTAGTCCAATAGTTTCCATGAGTAAAGTCACATGAAACTTTTATCTACTTATGCATTTTACCTAATTCTGTATCTTCAGTGGTACTATAGACCTCCAACCACAAACATTTCATCTTGGAAGGAATTTATCCTTCTTCTTTAAGTAAAAGTAACATAAGATTAAAGCAAGCTAGG
Source organism: Avahi laniger (assembly GCA_963575035.1). Taxonomy (NCBI): domain Eukaryota; kingdom Metazoa; phylum Chordata; class Mammalia; order Primates; family Indriidae; genus Avahi; species Avahi laniger. Next base: position 9,075 of record CAUYSK010122915.1, on the reverse strand, counting down.
AATTAGAAAACTTACATATTATACAATCCCGTAAAGTCCAACAGAACTACATCATACTATAAGCCAAGAGGCATTTGATAAATCATCATAATTTGAAACTGAGGTATCCCCAAAGATAATCCATCCACTGAATATATAATTGAGTTATCAACATCACAACTGAAATACTAAACACAAGCAAAACAGGATTTTTAGGCTTTCTAAAAGGAAAGTTTTTAATTTCACAATATTTTGTTTTTACCTTTAGAAAAATTATTTTTAGGGGAAAATATATGAAATCCAGCTGCAAAAGAATATTAAGAATAATATTCTGCCAATCAGTGCCTTTCTTGTAACCCAGTGAGAGCTATGCATCTCCTCTGTAGGTGATTATAGCTGAGTTACACTGCAGCTTCCCTTCGACCTTGGGAACCCTGCTCACTCTCAGAGTTACTGCGAGGTCTTCTGTTTCATTTATTATTAGTCTTTGTATCTGCAATGCTGTAACATTCGATAGGAATATCAACATTGTGAGTTTGCAGTACCCAAAACCGTAGAAATGCTTCCAAAACAACAAAGTGGGGGGATTGAAGAAGGGGGAAAAAAGAAAAAAACAAGAAGAAAACAAAGTTAATGGTATTAAGATGGGAAATTTCTTAATTTTACTTGTGAAGATTGCGCTTATTAATCAGTTCTGTGATATAGACAACTACCATTAACATACAGCTTTTAAATGTAAGAAAAGATGTCCAAGAAAAATTATTGTTATTCTGAAAATAATCATAACTGAATATAATATAAAATTTGCTAAACTGAGCCCAACAATTTAAATACGGAAATTCTTATAGAGAAAAAGCCTTATAGGACTTTGTGTCCGGAAGAGAGAAATAACCTGGCGACCCAGTGGGTTCACTTAGTTTCGTGTCATTTGCTTCATGTCATTATGTAATGCTTTCCCCCAGCTTTAGGTCTCTATGTTTAAGCAACCGTTCAGGTATATCACAAAACTGCCACAAAATCAGAATCTGGATATAACTTTCAAAAAACAGCTTAAAAGGTGTCTTGCAGATGGGTCTATATACAGCAGAGGCTTTAAAGAAAAATCTGCTGGTGTCATTACTTCTTCCCGGCTTCCTCCCCAGGTCTTCCATCCCCTCCTCCCCCAGCATCCCCGGCGACACGATCTGCGGGCAGCTCCCGGTTCGCTGCAGGGGAAGCACGTCTTGACTGCAATGCAAACCCTGTCCCGGTCTGAACCAGGGAAGGCAGACTCGGCCCTGGCCGGGGGTGTGGACGAAGGCTGCAGAGAGGGCTGCAGGGGCGCCAGCAGGGGGTGGGCAGGGGTGCCCCGCGAGGGCAGTCCGCAGTGCACGCGCACAATAAAACCCAATGCACAACTTCCCAGCCGCTCCTCTCGCTCCCCGGATTCCCTGAAAGGTGCGGCGTAGGCGTTAGGCAGCGCGGGCGCGGGCGCTCTCACCCGCGCCGGTTCGCTTTTCCGCTGACAATTACATCAGTCCTCCTCCCTGCCCCTGCTTCCATCCCCAGCCAGCGTGCGGGAAGCAGGGGCGCCGGGCGGCGCTGGGGAATGCGGGCGCGAGTGCCAGGCGGCCGGAATTCCCGGGCAACGAGGGGGAGGGAGGGCGGCGCGCGAGATCCGTGACACAGACGCCCCCTCCCACCCGGCCACGGGAATGGACTGACACCGCCGCCCCACTGCCCGGCCGCCCGGGCTATCCGGCCGAGGGAGCCTCCAGGCGGCCGGCGATGCCTTCGGGGCCCGAAGCTGCGGCTGCCCAGCCGCGAGTCCCTCCGGGTCCTCGGCCCGCCGGACGCGCACAATGCCCCCGGGCCGCGGTGCGGGCACCCCCTCTGCAGCTAGGACACCTACCTAGAGGGCGAGCAGCGGCGCCGGAGATTCTGCGGTGGCGGCGGCGGGAGGCGGGTGGCGGGAGCCGGCTCGGGCAGGCGGACAGGCGCGCGGCTGGCGGTGGAGCTGAGGCACGGGCGCCGCCTGCACGGAGCCGCGGTCTCCAGCACCGACAGCGGTGGTGGCGGCGGTGCTGCGCCTCCAGTGGGCCGCCGCGCCGCAGCCCCTCCTCTCCCACGGGCGGGGCGCGCTGGCGGGGCGGCGCTCCGGGCTCCCCGCCCCCGGCTCCCGCTGGTCCGCGGGGCTGGAGCCGAGTGGCCGGCGACCCGCGCTCCCGCTGCGCACCCACCTTGCCGGGCGCCCCTCCCTGCGCCGCCCGACGAGCGAGGACCCGGCGCACTGCGCCCCAGTCACGCGGGGTCCCACAGCGTGGGCTCGCCTCCGTGGGAACCTCTGGTGTCCGGAGATCACCCTCCGTAGAAACCCTGACAGGGCATCAGCGGGCCTGAGCGCCCTAGAGGCGCCCCCGCCCGCGCAATCCAGCGGGGGTGGGCCCGGGGCTCCAAGGGGTGGCCCGGAAGGCTCCCGCGCTCGGCCCGAGAGCGCAGCGGCCAGGAGCGCCGTGGGAGACCGGAATTAGAAGGAAACTGTTGCCTGGCGGCCTCCCCTCGGCACTGCTGAGCCCGTCCCTGGGCGCCCTTCGGGGGCCATCACTGAATAAATACACACGACTGTGTGTGCCTGCTCTCGGTCCCTGTCACTCTGGAGTAGAAACTTCTCAGGCCTAGAGAGACTCTTGGGTTCTGTGAAAGGAAGGGCCAGTTGTTCAAGCCCCTGTCAAAGCTGAGCAAAGTCAGTCCCACCTCGCGTCAACCCTTCGCACTGTTGTAAACCCTTCCGTGCTTAAAATCATTCCCAGCCTGTGTCCGAGAGCAGATTAATTTAAAGGCAAATTTGCTGGAAGGGAAGGGGTAATTTAAATATTTGTACAGACGTTTCTTCTGTAAACAGGTAACTGAGGAAATATCAGTATTTCAAGACATTTCTGTCATCACCGTCTTCAGGCGACAAAAATCCAGAGAACATTGACTGGGCCTAACAGGGATTATTACAGAACCTTGCTGGGGTGCTTTGTGGCCGCTCCAGGGTGTCTGGATTGGATGCGTGGGGGGAGGAGTGCCTCCAAAAATTAAAGATATTGCTACCCACTGAGGCAACTGTGATGGCATTTCACTGTTCCCTGCACTGATAAAATCCTGATTTGCTATGAAACACGGTCAACTATATGCACTCATTTCCACATGCAGTTTCTCTGGAATCTCCAATCTCACTTTCTGGATTAGCTTCTTCCATTTTGACTAGCAATGTCCTCTTATGGTCGTGTCATACAATAATAGTCGCTGGACCCTGTGACTTACCGAGTTTCATCATAACTCCTTCCCTGTGAACACAGGCTCCTCAAGGGAACAGTTGTGACACTGACCTTCACTTGATCATAGCCACCTTTTTATTCCTCCCTCCATCTGAGTTCCATTGACAGAAACTCTACCGAAACAGCTTTCTCACTTAAAAGAAAAAAAAAAAGCCTAACCTCATATATTAAAAATATACAAAAGTGTGAAAAGAAATGAGAGAGAGTACACACAGCATACAGAGACTTTAACCTGAAGAAGTAATTCTCAAAATTTTTCACTGAACGCCTATAGCAGAGAGCCATAAATGGTGGGTGAAGAGGAGGGAACACCACAATCTAAATCTCATGTTTTATCTCAAGAATATTTGCACTTTTCACTCTATTCCATAGTATGTGTGTGCTATTACTTTTAAAAATGGTTTTAGGCCAGGAGCAGTGGCTCACAGCTGTAATCCTAGCACTCTGGGAGGCTGAGATGGGAGGATTGCTTGAGGTCAGGAGTTCGAGACCAGCCTGAGCAAGAGCGAGAACCCGTCTCTACTAAAAATAGAAAAATTAGCTTGTATGGTGGCGCATGCTTGTAGTCGCAGCTACTTGGGAGGCTGAGGCAGGAGGATCGCTTGAGCCTCAGGAGTTTGAGGTTGCTGTGAGCTAGGCTGACCCCACGGCACTCTAGCCCGGGCAACAGAGCAAGACTCTGTCTCTAAGTAAATAAATAAATAATAAAATAATAAAATTAAAATGATTTTAAACACCAGTGGGGGGAAAGTTTCCGACCTGTCTCATTAATTAATGATCAAGTAAGATGTAATGGAATTACACCCATCTATTTGGGGAAACCGGTGGGTTAAAGAGAGCTGAATGTGCAGATCAAGGCAGTTTCTTTACTCTGCGCATCATAATATTTTGAACACTCAGACTGGCACAGATATGTAAATATGAATAACAGGCTTTTCACTGCATTTTGAGCTATGGTAGGGTTATTGCTCAGAAAAGTGCCAGAGAGCAGTGTTTTCATTAAGTGTATTTTCTTGCAGAGAGTTTAAGTCACAAGTCATATGTTGACTAAAAGGATTTCTGCTCTCCTGATCCATCCCTTTTGTCTTAGAGAAATACTTGTTCAGGACTTTTTCAGTGAAGAAAAATAATGATGTTCTTACAATACTATTTATGCTGTAATTCCACCACATACAAATGAACTGAGCCTTGTGTGAATCATAGTCCCACCATCGGTTCCTCCAACTCACAGTTCATTTTCATTGCAATTTGTTTAATGGGTACTATTTTAGCTGGGGTTTCTTAGGAAGGCTAGAATGCTAATGCTTCATTGAAAGATGCAAATCCAAGGCATCAACAATGGAGAAAAGGGTAAGTAAGACAGGGAAGAATAGGAAACAAATGCATGGTGACATGTTACCAACCTGGCCTGTGCTTCGTGAACCTGAAAAGACACAGCCAATTGCTTGGCCATATAAAGTGTCTGTGGACAGGCTCTACGGAAGACAGTGTCTAAGAATAGTCTATCAAAGACAGGACCAAGGAAGAAATTAACCTGCAAGCTACCTCCCATCTCCTGTGGGTCAAAATTTACCCTGCTGATCGTTAATTCCCCCAGCTTCCAGGATGAGTCATCTGACCCCTTTGGCAGGTCCTACAGAAACAAATTCCGTGCTCTACAGCCCAGGTATGGTGCTTGTGCTGGGTTGTTCCTTAGGCACATTGGTTATGCTGGAAACTATGTTCCTCAAATCCCCTTCCCTGGATGCTATAGGTCTATATTTGTCCAGATGGACAAATTGAAGCTGCCTAAGCTTAGGAAGCAAAAGTAAAGCAGCAGCCATTACATTCTGAAAGTTGTCATTGGTTAGACGTGGCAGGAGACAAATGCCATTTCTAACCAATGAGATGAGAAGCAAGAGAGTTCCTGTTTGTTCTCACTCTTCCCTGCTCTGTATTCTCCTCTGATGAATGACTGGCCACGGCCTAGCTAACAGATTCTTCACAGAGACTCACAGAGGCAGGGGTCACAAAGACCCAACAACCTTCTGCGGATTTCTACACCAGCGCTCGGGTGGTCTCACTGCAGCAGCTGGATGTGCCCAGTGTTCAGATTCCCCTGCAAGCTTGGACGCTTTTGCCTGAACCAGGGCTGGTCTCTGATCCTTCCTCCCTTTTCAGACTTTTACTTCTCCAGCTTCTCCCACAGATGTGAAGATCTAACTCCTGTAATAAATTCCTTATTCAACACACTCATAAAGGTTCTGTTTCCCTGATGGAAGCCTGTCTCCCAGGAGCTGAGGCTCAATCTGCTTCAGGAGGCCAACACTGGGGCAGGGCAAAGAGCTCAGAAACCTGGAGAAATGTGAGGCCGAGAGACTCTGAGGAGGCACTTTACCTGTGCTTTATTCAAGCAGCAAAAATATTCAGAGTTTTGCTTTGTATTTGTTCATCGAGAATATCAGCTTTGGAAATATTTTTATTATTACTAAATTAACCTACTTTGGAGAATCACTTTCATATCATCAAAATTAACAATGACTTATTTTATTTTTGTTGAGACATCATTTTAGTTCTTTGATTGGGAAACAATAGATAAAAACTTGGTTGGGCCGGGCGCGGTGGCTCACGCCTGTAATCCTAGCTCTCTGGGAGTCCGAGGCTGGCGGATTGTTTGAGCTCAGGAGTTCGAAACCAGCCTGAGCCAGAGCGAGACCCCATCTCTACTAAAAATAGAAAGAAATTAATCGAACAACTAAAAATATATAGAAAAAATTAGCCGGGCATGGTGGCGCATGCCTGTAGTCCCAGCTACTCGAGAGGCTGATGCAGGAGCATCGCTTGAGCCCAGGAGTTTGAGGTTGCTGTGAGCTAGGATGACTCCACAGCACTCACTCTAGGGCAACACAGTGAGACTTTGTCTCAAAAATAAAAAAAACAAACTTGGTTGGAAAACCTGACCAGAACCTTGCCCCAGCTATTGGAGCGTCCTATCTGAGTTTCCCATTTTGTTATAAATGTAAACATAAGGATGAGCATTCCCTTTGTAATTTGTTTTTTGAAAAGTAGATTTTTAAAAAAAGATTTACCATTTTTACCATATCGAAGGAACACAGTGAGAAAACCAAATGGCAAATCCTTTGAAACAATGATTTCTTGAAGGAAGGATGCAATATTCCCTAGTGCTTTGAGGGGTGAGAGGCCTTGATCTAACCTTACCTGCAGACTGTTTGTCAGATTTGGTGTTGCCTTGGCATATGTGCATCCATTTTTCCCCCAACTGATACAGTACTCCCTAAAAATCACATATATTGTTGAAATTTCCTTACCAAGAATATTGCCATCAAGAACTTCTGGGTAAGCATCCAGCCAGCTCAGAAGTCTGAGCTCCATTTAGTCCAACACTCTCATAATCTGCCCAGATGACTTAACTGATCCAGCCCAGAGAATATTGTTGTATCCACTTCAGAGTGAACCTTTCATTCACAGTGTCTATCAAAGTGCCTAAAAGAATAGGGGATTGGGATTTTGTTGAGTTTATACAGACAGGTTAATCCATTATGGGGCATGGCGGGTACCTGTTTCATTTATTAAATTCAATAAATACTTTTTGAGTGCCTGCTATGTATTATGCATTATTCTAGGTGCTTGAGATATCACGAATAAGCAAAACAAAGACCATGCCCCCTAATGGAGTTTACATTCTAGCAGAGGGCGATAGACAATAAACAATAGACCTAACAGATGTGTAAATTGCACAGAATATTAGAAACTCATAGGGATATGGAAAATTTTTTAAAAGTTGAGCATGTTAAGAGGAAGGAGGGTTGCCAAGTTGCAATATTAAATCATGTGGTCAATCCGGGCCTCATTGAGAAGATGACACTTGACAAAGACTTGAAAGAGATGAGAGAGTGAAGCAGATATATGGGAATGGGAGGTTCCATTCCAGTCAGAGACCAGCCACCACAAAGCACGCGGAGTGAGAGTGTGGTATTCTAGGAGGGGCAAGGAGGCCAGAGCCCCTGAAACAGATGGTCTGAGGGAGTGAGGTAATGGGGGCTGGATCATGGAGGGCCTGTGGGCCATTGTGAGGACTTTGACTTTTCCTCTGAGCGAGAAGGGGATGGATCACAAGAGTTCATGCAGAGGAGTGAAGTTATTTGACTCAGGTTTTACAAGTGCAAGTCTGACTGCTGTGTCGAGAATAGTCTCAAGGTGGGCAAGGCTGAAAGCAGGGAGGGGGCCATGGCTGTCATCCTGATTAGCGATAAAGGTGGCTCAGAACCAGGTCGTACAGTGGGGGTAATAAGAAGTGGTAGAATTTAACCATCCTTTTCTTGGGGTGGGTTACTGTCCAATGAGCACCTAGTGAGGATGGTACTGCTAACGCCTGCACAACATACACAACGCACCTGCATCAACTAGAGCTTTGCTTTAACTTGGTGCAATTTTTGGTCAAAAGAAAAATCTCTTTTCAAAAAAAAAAAAAAGGAAGAAGTAGGATTTGACACGCATTTTAAAGGTAGAGCCAATTGGATTTTCTTTTTCATGGATTGGATCGTGCTGGTAAGTGTTCACATGCGTTATGCTGAGACTTATTTTCATTGTACTGTTCACTCATTGGTAAGGTCATGGGGAGGAAACGTAGGGCCCTCCTGCTTGCAGCTCTCAGGAATGCTGATCACTGGCAAAGATCCTAATACCTGAGAGTGACCTTTACAAGTGCTCATGCCATTCTCTGCCCAGCAAACATCAGTGCTCCATTCTCTGGGCTATACAACACACACACACTCTCACTTACACATAGGATGAGCCCACACAGAAAAGTGGAATGTTTGGGCAGACACCTCGCAAACCCTTAGGAATACAAAAATTCAAAATGAAGTTTTTCCCCCAAATTGTTGAATAAAATTAGCAAAGTGGAACCCACTGCTTCATATCTCAGGGTCTAATCTGAAAAACGGAATTTCATATAAGCAAACTAAGACCCAGAACGAATTGATTCTGCCCACAGGTCCTTTTGGGGGACTAGATGCATACAGTTTCCTTGCTGTCGTATCAGTCCTCCTCACACAGGCCTCTTTCCCTTATAGAGGGGTTGAGAGAGCAAGAACCCAACCTTCTTGATGGACGAGGATGGTAAGGGAGGTGAAAGCTCTCAGAAAGGCTGAGACTCTAAACCTAGTACCAACCGTTCACAATTATTTGACTTCGAACATGTTTTGGAACTTCTGTCTAAGCTCCAGGTTCTTCCTTTTTAAAAGACTTGGAAAAAGCTTCCAAAACCTAGTAATATTTGAGAGTGGTTACAGTAGTAACATGTAAAGTATCTCATATATGGAAGGCTCTGGACAAATGTTAGGTGGATTATCTCTGCCTTCCAAAAGCCCATCTTTCCTTGAAGAAGAAACACCAATGCTATGATCTTCATGAAACTTTTTCTGATCCCTGCCAGATTTGAATGCAACCGTTAATCTCCACAGAACTGCCCCTGCGCTCCGCCCATTCAGCTGTTCTTATTGGTAGTTTTAGACTTCCCTTGTTCCCTTTACTTGATTGTAAGCTTCATGAGGTCAACCCTTTGTCTAAACCCTTGCACAGTATACAGTGAGTGATTAATGCACAGTAGGTTAACTCTATTAATCATTTCTTAAATTTATTTATTTTTTTTTGAAACAAAGGTTTAATTTTTATTTTACATATTTATACATAAAACTTTCAAGGAACCCTCTGAATCCAACAGAATGTTAATAGCACATCTAAGAAGGAACTTCAGGTAGTCAACATTCACAAAATGTTGAAAACTGATTAA